>APFE031601529.1:170700-213569 GCA_000404065.3 Pinus taeda | reverse complement strand
CTCAACAATAAATAGGCCTTCGAGCCTCATTGTAACACAGTTCAGAGGCATGTAGCCAACACATCTCTTCTCAGAGATAAGCTACCATCGTCCTAGCTAGTTTATTTCCATTTCTGGTTGTAAGCATATTTCATTATTTTCCATTAATGAAATGAAGTATTATTTCCGCTGCATATTTGTGTATATGGTTATCTCTGTATTTTGTTGCGTTCCTATTTAAATCCGGATCAAGTTGTCTGCTAAGTAGTTAGGGGGCAGCAAGTACAAAGTAGAGAGGCGGGATCAGCCACTGGAGATCAGTGCTGAGGCAGGAGAGGTAGACGCAGAGGCAGCAGAAGACTGCGCAGTCACTAGTTGGGCCTACGTGGGTGACATAGAGAGGCCCAGGGGCTGACGCAAAGGGTTTGAGAGCCACACAGAGGTCAGCCAGGCTGACAGTGGGAATGGGAGAAGTGCTAGAGAATTATTTCTATCTATGGGTAAGCCAGTTTGGCACCCTGTTGTACTGAAGAATTGCTGAATAATAAAATCCTCCCTTACTGCACCGGTTTTTCCACATTGGGTTTTTCCAGGGGCTGTTGTCCAAAATATCTATGTCAATTTGTTAATGCTTGTGCATATGTTTGTTTTTGTATTACGGTGTGATATCTGCAGCAGTATTTATTTTAATGTTTATTCAAGTAATTTCATAAATAACTTATTGTGGAATAAGTAGGAAAAATAAATCAGTTGCTACAGTGAGAATTTTCACACCAAAACCCTATTTTACAACTGAAGCACAAAATCCCACGTCTAAGGTAGGATCTGAGACACCTAACTGCCGAGATCTGAGATTCCTCAAACAAGAGGGAGATTTTTGGATCAGTTCATGCATTCCGGAAACAAAGCGGGCACTCGGATTGTTGTGTTGTAGCAATGCACGCCTAGGACACGAAATTGCAGGAGTCTAGCAATAAACACACGCAGTCATCGAGTTGAAAAGAAGTGACAACTCAAGCATTAATTATGGCTTGGACGTAACCATGACCCCACCATTAGACAAAACTGTGATATCGTAATTCTACCAGCGTAAGACAACCCCGCAACGTGCGACATCTCTTTGACAATTCGAGACAAAAGCGGAGCTTGGTATCATTCCAATAATGATTGCAGAAAGACTAAGGCGGACGATACAACCTGGTCTTGGGTATTTTCTGATAAGCTCCAGAACGCATCAGGATAGCACATAATATCTTGTGGGAAAATAGTGCCAAATTCTAAAGAATAACATAGTTAGTCAGTAGCACTATAGTATTAAATTTCAGTGGAATACCTGTCTATGCAATCCAAACTATATTGAAAGTTATTAGTGTCGACTGTTGAATGAAATGCATTATTGTTGAACCTATTTCATTTCTTTATACATTTATAAATAAATGTCCATTGTATATGAATGGATGAATTTATTTTGTTACTGAGTTATTAATCAAATAGAGAAACCCAGGGCAAAAATTGCCCTAGTACACTACACCTTGGGTCAAATTATTCCAGTGGAGCCGAGTTGTAGGTTCCAATCACTACATTTTTCTTTGTAAATTCTTGATGGATTGAAACCTTGATTTTCCAGATTAATAAATGACGAAGAATTGATGTGAGTGAATTACTTCTATTGCAATGTGTGATTGATCTTTTCAATTCATTTTTGCTACATATATTTCTAGATGTTAAACTACCAGTGATTTTATTTTTCGGTAATTCAAGATTTATTTTATTAATTAAATAAATTGTTGGGAATAAATAATTGTCATAAGAAAATAAATTTGGGCTCGTATTAGGAGATATAACACATAAATGTAAGCACAAAACAAAACACATCGGGTACATCTGTCTCCTTGAGAAAAATGTTAATGTCAATTTGATTTTAAATAAAATCCTCCCCATAGGCTATAAATCCAGGGCTAGAGTGAGCTTGCGGATCCATTGGTATGGTAGCAAAAATAGTAGGAAATGCTAAAATGCTAAATGGAGCATCCTAATATTCACAAAATGATTCTAAAAGGTAGGAAAGTATCCAGGTGTTATAGGGATTAGTCTAGGAAAAAAGATTCTAAAGGTAGGAAAGCACCCAAGTGTTATAGGGATTAGTCTAGGAAAACCCTGTGAAGAAAGAATATAGAGTTCAAATCTCCTATCAAAAAAGGGGCATAAGATTTTATTACAATATAGGAATGGAAGTGAATGTTTTCCTCTGAGATGAGTGATGACTCAAAACCCCTACATGGGGATTACCTCAACATTTGAGGTAGGATGGTTTGGAGGAAATTAATGGCGTAGCATGCAATTTCCCACAAAGGAAAGCAAGATTGAGTAAGCATGAATTTGAAAGACATCATCATCAAGATGCAAAAACCAAGTTCCAAATTCCACATTAATGTTATCTACCTGTATATCCTTAGATAAATGAGAAATACATATTTGTGTTGCTTAAAGTGAATTTGTTGCATAAATAACTTGATTAAAGCCAACAGGTGAACATGAGTTAGAGTTACCCAATGAAAGAAAAAGAAAAAGAAAGTAAATAAATAATTGTATATCCATGTAGTTTAGCTAGGTAATGCCCAAATTTGAAGGGATGGAAAAAGAAGCACTACAACTGTAAAACATCTCCTACAATTTCATGACTTTGCTAAGACAACATGAAATTGCATATACAGTTTTTGCAGCTAGATTCTCCCCTTACCCCTTTTCCTGGAAAGATGCCCTATTAGGGGACAACCTTCCTTGGCACATTCTGTTCAATGCAACATAGCAAATTATTAGAACTGGTATCCCATTTTACACTTTGTCATGAATTATATCACAATGAAACCCACCAAACACTTCCCCTCATTCCTAGGACAATATTAATGTGAACCAGATTCTTTAGGGCTCAAGGCTGATACAACAATATACTCATTAAGGGATCAACACATCACTTGCAAGAATTGATCATAGGCGAGGAAAATAACACTTCTCTCAATCACCTGAGTTAAGCACTATTGAAAACAAACTGGAATATATCTCCCAAGAAACCCTCAAGCACTTCCCCTCATTTCGAGGATGGTACCCACTATAAATTGAATCCCTCAAGGCTCAAGGTCGTATCAACATGTCACTAGCACGAAGATAACCCAAATGAGGAGCATAACAATCATTCCTCCCAACCCTCATAGATAGACCCAATTGACCAATCTTCATTTACATATTGAAAAGAAGGAAAAAATGTTTGTTTAAGCATGTACAACGTAGCAAGTGCTTTCCCTGGCATGATGTCTCAACTTGTGCAAACCTACACTTGCATATCCAGGTCCAGGTCCCCTAAAAGCAAAGATGGAGATGGTGCATCTACTCCAAGGGCTAGAGTTTTTGGGTGGTCGGCCTTGCATCATAAAAGGGGAGCCCCTTGCTAACTCCCCTACTCCTTCTACTCAATGTTATGGATCTAAAGGTCACCCCCAACATCAAATTTGACATGTTATTCATAAGCATCATAAAAGGCATCATAGCTGGCCACCTTTGTCAACCCTAAGAATAACAAGTTCCCTCATCTGGATCTACCAATCTTCAAGGCTTAGAAGCCTCCTAGGCCCGAGCAAGGCCACAATGGTTGGGAACCCATTATCATTAATCTTTAGCCTGTTGTTGAAGGTTAGCGTTGCTCCCAAAGGTGATTGTTGCTGGTATAGGCATGATTCCTACAGCTACATGGTTTCACAACATGTGCAGGCCAGCTGGCCCTACTTATTTTTGATGTAGTGAGTTTCAATGCTTGTACTAGACATGTAGCCTATTTAGAATTTTTAAATTTTAGCTTGTAAGTTATCTAATGATCTAGGTTTCAATGGCTCTCAGCTCATGGTGTTATGAATAAATATATAAGAAATATTGTAAATGATAATAATCATTAATAATTATTAGTTAATTAGTAATTAGGTTGAAGAGGCATGTCTAAATGAGACATGACTCCCCATGAAGAGACACCTTCTTGGTATATAAGCAAGCCTCTCGTTCTCATTGTAGGATCATTCTTATTCACACAATATATAACATTTGTATCCTCATTGGTATCTTTATATTCCAAACCTATTGGAGTAATTAATCTTGAGAAGGAACTGTATTCACTTCATTTGGTATCAAAGCAGTTTGATCCTTCGGCCGCTCCACCACTGCACAGAGCCATGCTCTCTGATCCAGGCCCTTGGCCATCAAGGTTTTGTCAACATTATTGCGATCAAGTTTGAAGCGTTTCGCTACAAAAAGTTGGAGTTTCTCCATATCCCCAATCAAGCCTTTGGCCATTAATTAGATAATTATTAATAAAAAAAAAATAAAAAATAAAAAAAAATATGTAACAAATATTAAAAATAATAAATAAAATAAAATAAAAAGATCAATAGCTTACCTTGGCCACATCCTCTGCCAGCCAAAAACACATTCGTTGTTCCAATTAGCACACTTCACATCAATCAGCAGAACCACGATGATAATTACCACTTCCTAAAGATGTAGAAACTGAAAGCATTGGAAATAGAGAACATCTAAGCCATTTTATTAAATATTTCTAGAGCAAATACAATAGTGATGGAATGGTGCACCTGGGCTTGTCTCCAAGAACAAGTATAACAAAACCCAGGTGAGCAAATGGTGATCCTAGTGTTGCCCAACTGCTGCTCCAAAGGTGATCTATGCTGCCCAGAAAACTGCATTGCCTGCTGAAAAGGATGTGCTAGAAACCTTGTTTCCTATGCTCAGAAAATTCTGCAACTTCAGCTCCCGGCTTCTCAACAAAAACCCACCAAAACCTAGAAAGGGTTTGGCCTTGTTCAAACCTTTGAAAATTGACCTCCAAGGACCACGTCCTCCTCCTTACGTTGGCATCTCGACCTGTTTGGAAATGGTTGGGAAGTCGCTCCAAATCTACCCGAAATACTGAGATGTTATCCCCTATGGCTTTCCTCCCTTTTCCCAGCTAACCCTAGCTCCGTAGCTCTCTCCATCAACTCCCATGTGAGCCCCAGAATGGCCCTCTACGCAGTCCACAATAGATGTATGTTGAGCTGCCCAAACGCAACAACCTCCTGCTCCAAAACTCCTCCCAAGGTTGATCCTCTGCTACAACTTCAACTCCCCAAACTTTCCCCGAATGAACTCCCAATTAACTTTGCGTGTTCCCCTTCTGCGTGTTACAGAAATACGCTCTGTTGGATCGAAGGCTGGGTGGTGTGGTCACAAATCTCCTCCAATTCTCCTCCGAAGTAGTGTGAAATGCCTTCCTATGGTGGCACTCAAAGTCCCTTGAAGGAAGCTTGATTCTCCCACCTGAGAGACTCGATGCTAAACAGCCAGGTAACTCAACTAAGCAAATCGAGCAACACAAATGAATTCGATGTGCAAATGAATACCTTCAATTGCAGAGCTCTTCCTCCTTATATCTCCGTGGGCCTTCCTTTCCCTATGTGGGCCCCTCCCCAAGCCATTTGATTCCCGTCCAAGGCAATTCGAATTGCCCAACTGCGTTTTCTCACATGGGTGACCCCCACCTTCCACTAGCAATCTAATTCAACCTCCCTTTCTCCTAAGTTCCTATGTCGAAAATGCTCTGGTTCCTTTACTCATCAAAATTTATGCAAAATTGTGGAGAGACCAAAACCTGTTACAAATTTATTTGGGAAGGGACATGACAGTCCTCCCCTCCCAAATGTTGCTTGCCCTAACGCAACTTCAACGTTGGGTGCTCCAAAATGTGTTCACCCTCCCATGTGGCATCCACATTCGGCAAGTTCTTCCAACAGACCAAAAACTCCCTGATGGTCCTGCTCCTCAGCTTCCTCTCCCGGGTCTCCAAAATGGCCTCAGGCTCCAAAACGAGATGGCCCTCATCGTCCAGTGGGGGTAACTCTACTTCTGTTGTCACCTATTGTCCCAACACCTTTTTGAGGCATAAGATATTGAAAATGTTGTGAATGTTGCTCCCCTGAAGCAGCTCTAGCTCGTAGGCCACCACTCCAACTCATCTGACCACCCTATACGGCCCATAAAAACATGGTTGTAGCTTCTCGGACACTTTTCACTTCAAGGTGGACTATCTATATGGCTGTAACCGGAGATACACCAAATCCCCCTCCTCAAAGTGTCTCTCAATTTGGTACCTGTCAGCATACATCTTTTGTTGATTTTGTGTTGTTACTAAGTTGTCCTTGAGAGACTTGAGAATGTCTTGGCTATCTAGGATCTAACCTTTGGCCTTTGGGGCTCGGCTGTCTCCAAAAACAATGTCAGCGAAAGATAATGCATCATAACCACAAAGCACAAAAAGGAGTCATGTCGATGGACGTGATGGGTGGTGTTGCAGCAATACTCGCCCAAGTGCAGCCATCAAATACAAGCCCTTTGTTATCCAGTCACGTAGTTCCTAAGGTACCCCTCTAGCCACTAACTAACTCGCTTGGTCTAGCCATCTGTCTGGGGTGGTAGCTCATGCTAGGGGTGAGCTCAGTACCAACTAATCTGAAGAGCTCCTGCCAGAATCCTCCCATGAACCTGTTGTCCTGGTCACTCACTATGTTTTTAGGAAGCCCGTTCAACCAGAAGACTTCCCTGAAGAACAGCGCTGCAACCTGTGAAATCAAATACCCGAGTCAGAATGGCGAAGAAGTGGCCTTACTTAGTCAACCAATCAACTACCACATAGATGCAATCCTTGCCATATACTGTGGGAGCCCAGTGATGAAATCCATGGAGATACTCTCCCATTTCCCCTCAGGGACGGGGAGCAGTTGTAATAACCTAGTGGGATGAATCAGTTCCCCTTTGTTCCTCTGACATGCCTCACACTCCTGTACGTGCCTCAACACGTCCCCCTTGAAGCCCTTCCATGTGAAATGCTCCTTAACTGTCGTGTATGTTTGTATGAACCCCTGATGCCTTGACAATGGCGAGTCATGTGATGCTTGGAGCACTCTCTCCCTCAATTACAAGCTAGGAACCAGAAATATGTGCCCCTTGTAGTAGATGACCTCGTCCATCACCCAGTAGCGCTCATCTGCATGGGTCCCCTCCAGAATCTCACATGCCCTCCTGTCTTTGGAATACTCTACCAAAAACTGGGCCTTCCAATCATGGCAAATGCTCATCAGTGAAGGCCTGTGGGTCTCTTGGATAGGGCATCAGCCACTACATTGTGTTTCCCCCGCACATACTCTATGTCAAAATCATAGGCCTACACCTTGTTGACCCATCTTTGTTGTCTACCATTGAGGCCCTGTTGCCTCATGAAGTGACAAAGACTGTTGTGATCAATCTTCACTCGGAATCTGTTACCCACCAAATACTGTGGAAATTTGGCCAAGGCATGCATGATGGCCAACATCTCCTTGTCATATATAGAATATGACCTCTTATGGGGTAAGAGCTTCCGACTCTCGAAAGCAATGGGGTGCCCATCCTGAGATAATAATGCCCTGATTCCCTCTCTGGATGCATCACACTCCATAGTGAAGGGCTGGGAGAAGTCCGGAAGTGCCAATACTGGACAATTACTCATCACCTCCTTGAGGCAGTCAAAAGCTGATCATGCCCCATCTGTCCATGCGAAAGCCCCTTTCTTAGTCAAATCCGTGAGAGGAGTTGCTAACTGTGAAAACCCCTTGACAAACTTCCAGTAATATGTGCAGATGCCCAAGAAGCCCCTTAGCGCTGTCACATCTCTAGGTACCCGCCAGCCAATCACGGATAGCTCATATTTTCTCCTCATGTACCTTCACCCCATATGCGCCAATAATGTGCCCCAAGTAGATCATCTCAGTCAGGCCAAAATCACATTTGGACAGCTTGGGATAGAACTGTTGTTCCTCCAAAATAGCAGCACCTCCTCTAAGCGTTAGAGATGCTCCTCCCAAGTTCTGTTGTATATTAGTATGTCATCAAAAAACACCAATACAAACCTCCTCAACTGCCTCCGGAACACATGGTTCATACATAACTGGAAAGTAGTCGGGGCATTGGTCAACCCAAAGGGCATGACCAAAAACTCGGAGTGCCCATAATAGCATCGAAAGGCTGTCTTGGGGATGTCCTGATCCCTCACCCTGATCTGATGGTACCCCAAACGCAAATCTATCTTAGAGAAGTACTTGGCTCCTCTAAACTCATCCATCAACTCATCGATGCAAGGAATGGGGTACCGGTTCTTCAATGTCTTCCTATTGAGCGCCCGGTAGTCAATGCACATGCGCAAGGTTTTATCCTTTTTCTTCACCAGCACCACTGAAGAAGTAGGGGACTAGAACTTGGCCTCATGTGGCCCAATGCCAACAGCTCTTTGATGGCCCGCTCAATCTCGTCCTTATAATCCTTGGGGTGCTTATAAGGGTTGGTAATCACTGCCTGCACACCAAGCTCCAACTCGATGGTGTGCTCAAATCACCTGTCTAGTGGCTGCCCTGGTGGAATATCTCCAAATACTACTGAGTCCCTATCTAACAAAGCATGTATGTCCAGAGGTGGTGACTGGACTTGTCCCCCAACCTCTGAAACCCTCAGTTCTACCGCCCATGCTATATCTGCATGTCGCAGATCTATCTCCATCCTATGCGTTGACACTGTCTATGGTGGGTACGAATGCATGCCTCTGAGGACCAACAGCTTGCCATCCAAGTCGGCGAACTCCATCTCCAGCTTCTTCCAATCAGTAGTAACTCATCCAAGGGAGTACAGCCACTGGACACCCATCACCACGTTGGTCTCTAGCACATCAACCACAAAGAAATGGTCTGTCATGGAGTAGCTCCCCATGGTCACCATCAAAGCGGGCACATACCGAGTGCACTGCATAGTCAGGTCACCCGGCACAAGGGTTGTGTTATCACTGAAAAATTTGAAAAAAATTTGGGCAACTAGTTTGGTTCCAAAGTTTTATGATTAGTCCTGGTCAAAGTCATTTTTATTGTTTTGTTTAAGAAGTCTAGAACATAGAGTGGAGTCTTGTTCCCATTAGCAAATAAGGTCAACAATCTTGTTTTATCTATCACTGATCTCACATCACACCTAAATTTCCCTATGTCAAACTTGTGTCAAGGTTTTCATGCGCTACGAAACTGCCTCGGCGTTTTCGTAGCGCAGAACCCAGAATTTTCACTCACTGCGCTACGAAATCGGGGATTCGTGCAGATTCATGCCAAATCTCACCTAGTTGTCCAATCCATCAGAATCCGTTAATCTTACATCATCAACTGTCAGTGCATGCACCATGCCTATCACATGCAACCACTCATTTTCATCATTAGATTCGTTAGGTGTCTTGGTAGGCATGATTTTCAAATTTCAAAAAAGGGTCCAAGTGTTTTCAGTCATGATCATGTTCTTTTCATGCATAGGAGGCAAACTGATAGGCATTTGATCATAATTCTTTAAAGTCTAAGCGAGGCAACACCCCTTTCCATTTCAAGCGAGGTTGGATATATCACAAGGGTCAATGGAAAATTGAGAACTAGAATCCGAATGATGAAAAGACAGATTGAAGATCTGAAGATACAGTTGAACTAGCCTGAAGGACATCCTCAATTAAAAAGAACTACATAGCAAGTAAGGCTAATCCTAAAATTTTGATGTGGATCACCTTTTTGAAGTTTACTTTGAAGAATGGTATCAGTTTATTTAGTTTTGAACAACCCCATGGCATATGGAAAAGCCTTTTCAAAAGAAAGAAATCTCAAGGAAGTTAAATTTTAGCATAAAACTGTGTTTTTGAAATCACATAGTAGTTTCGTAGCGCGCTACGAAACTGCTGTAGGTGAAACCTAATGCACAGTAGTTTCATAGCGCACTATGAAACTTCTATAGCTGCACATCATGATTTTGTGGGCCAATTTTGAGAATAAAAAACTCTTTTTCAAGATGGGTTGCTGCAAAGGATTACTTACAGGGTTTGAACATCAAGCAAGGGAAAAACAAGGAAAGGAAAGACATTTATGAACTCCAAACTTTATGTTCTGAAAACAACAGTCATTTCGTAGCTCAAACAGTTTGTATTGCTTCAAGTAGCATCTAAGGGGTTTGTCTTAACACAAGTGTAGGAGCAGGGTCTATGGTTAATTTAATGCATGTCATGTGATTAAAAGAGACAACATGGTCAGCAGAAGGATTCGAAGACAAGCATAAGAATGAAACTCTAAAAAGGAGGATGTTTATCTCCTTGTTTTTGGCAGTCAACTTCCAAGGGGATTCCTGAGCAATTGAAAACTCGTCTCTGAAAAGTGAAAGAAGTTTTTTTTCCTAACATACTGAACTACAAAAACCTCTTTCAGTTTCTTCAAATTCATTATGATCTGGGAAACATTTATGACTCAACTTGTGCTACGAAACTGTTGTAGGAGCAGTTTTTCACAAATCAGAATTTTCCAATTTACACCTGATATTCAAAGACAGTTTTTGGGCAGTAGGAAAAGTATTGCAAAAAACCAAGAGAGGTTTTTGTTCAGAATCGAGTGGTCTACAAAAGCCTCCCTCAGTTTTTCAAAATACATTTTTTATGAGGAGATACGAGCTCTGTCGCAACACCTATTTTTCAGCCAAAATAGAGCAGGGAACAGTCTCCTAGTTTTCAGGACAGATGAAGGAAAAGTTATTAAAGGCCAGCTGGAGGATTATGGGCATCATCAAATTCGAATTCATGGAGTTATAGCTGTCAAAAGGAATGTTTAATTCCTAAATAAGGTTGTTTTAATCATAATAAGGAGTTACACTCCTAGTTGTATTAGGTCTCTAGGACTGTTAGTTAACAACTAGTTGTAATAAATAGTTGGTTTTAAGTGTCAATAGGTGTCAAATTAGGAAGAATTTGAATTCCCCTCATGTTGGAGGAAGGAATCTAAGTCATGTAATGAACTCTATATATGGGAGAAGATGTAATGCACCAGAGGTTGGAATTTTTTGTAAAGAACTCTCATAATGTGCTTTTGTGTAAGACTCTATTTAAAGTAATACAGTATTTGGCTTTGCTTCTCAGGATTCAGAAGGAATTCAATGTTCAAAATGTCTTATAGTTGTCCTCTTTTCATTACTTACAGTGGTATGAATGTATGATTACTTAGAATTCATTGGCTATGCTCTAACTTCATACATTTGTGGACCGTGTTTTCCTTTATGCTTTTGATGTACTCTCCATATGTTGAATTCTAGATGAACTGACTTCCATGTAAAGCTAACATTATTTCCATACTGAAGCATTTTCTGACCCCATAGCCCACTGGATGTTTATTGACTGTGTTTCAACCATTTACACTCCTCCATTTGTTTTCATAGAGTTAGCCATCTAATCCATTATCAAAATCTTTAACCTAGTGAGAGAGCCCTCTCAGGTTGAGGAGGCTAAGCCTCAGCCAAAAGTTGGTTTGAAATAGTTACACTAAGATTGACTTGATGAATAGCCTATCAATGTCGTATTTTGGTGATAACAGGCTGAAAAGCCCTCAAACTCGGTTGTGGTGAGGCCCCTTCTCTGAACCAACTGGGCATCTATGAAGTTGTGGGTAGCCCCACCATCAACTAAGACTGAGACCTACTGCCCCTATATCGTACCTCTAATCCTCAATGTCAGAAATTTGGGGACCCCACATAAAGAAGCAAGGACTCCCCCGAATGGAGCAAAGGATGCCCCTCCCTGTGGAGGTGGTGGCGAAGATCCCCTCTTTGCTAAACTCTCACCATCTCCCACACCACACTCCAGCTCCACCTCGTCCTCCTTATCACTATCTGAGAAGACCTCAGTGTAGTGGGCTTTGCCAGTTGTGCACTGATGGCCTGGTGCCCAGGAATCCCAACAAGTAAAGCACAACTTCCTCCTCTTGAGATCTCTCCCGGTCTCATCATCCAGCTGCCCATGCCCCTGGGCTGCTCTCTGTGGTGGTGGTCTAGTATCACTCCCCTTCTGGGGGTAGGGAGTATGTGCAGGAAAGGGTGTTTGTGACTTGGGGATGGCCCCTTGTAAATCTCTAGCACATGTCACTACTTCATGCAGCGTGAAGGGTCTACAGGACTTCACCAATCCACGCAGGGGCTCGAGTAGGCCCTCTATGAAAGTGTACACCCTCATAGCATCTAATAGGTCCAGCACCATCACTGAGACTCTAAAGAACTCTGATATGTACTGTTCTAGGTTACTTATTTGTCGGAGTTGGGTTAGCTCCCTGAAGTGAGCCTTCGAATCCCTCTGATCAAAACGCTCCACCACCCACCTGGTGAAATCCTCATATGAAGTCACATTGGCATGCCCCAAGGTAGCCAAGTCATGAAACCACCAGTCTTGGGCTTCCCCTTCCAAGTGCAGTGTGGCCATTTTGATGGCCTCCAGCTCCGTCATCTGGTTGAGCTGGAAATAAGTGTCCATCTTCTCTACCCAGGCCCAAGCGATGCACTTGGCAGTGCCATCGTATGTGGGGAAGTACGTCCTCCCCATAGTCCGCTACAACTCATAGCTTTGTGTGCCATGTCCTCCATAGACCTTGCTCTTCTCATTCTGCTTGAGCTTGCAAAAATCTCTGAAAGGGGGTGCTTCCCTAAAGTCTGCTCCCATGGACTGGCATTCCCTGAAGTGCTCTCCCATCTGTGAAGGATCTTCGACCCCTACTAGTTCATTCTGTACCAAGGGCACGAAAGAGGGCAATGTAGCTCTAGTTGGCCCACTCACTAATGGGGGTTGTGCAGGGGGTAAAGGATGGTCGAATTATTGAGAGGCCCCCAAAGTTTCTCCAAATACAAACCCCCTAGGAGTGATTCTCTCCCGGTTTTGCGTTTTGATCTCCTCTAACATTTCCTTCTAAACCTTGGCTAAATCATTCAGAGCCTTCAAGAAGCTATCGAAAGCCATCTCTTCCCTGCTCTTGGGCTCTCCCATGTCTTCTACTACTACTGCCTTTCCCCTATCCTCTGTGTTTGGAGTGATTTCCAGCTCTCTTTCTCTGCTTTGGTACCTCTACCTCCTGTACGTAATATTCTATCGGTCCTCTTCACTCATAGGAGAAACTCCCCACAGATGAGACAAGATCTCAACTTCCTAACTAGGAAATTCAGTGATACACAAAGCAAATAGACAAACCAACATCCAGAAATGAGATACAATCAATAAACACCCATGAAAGCATTGGAAATAGAGAACATCTGAGCCATTTTATTAAATCTTTCTAGAGCGAATACAATAGTGATGGAATGGTGCACCTGGGCTTGTCTCCAAGGACAAGCATGAAAAAACCTCGGTGAGCAAATGGTGATCCTAGTGCTGCCTAACTGTTGGTCCAAAGGTGATCTACGGTACCCAGAAAACTGCGCGGACTACTGAAAAGGATGCGTTGGAAACCCTGTTTCCTATGCTCAGAAAATTCTGCAACTTCACCCCTCGGCTCCTCAACAAAAATCCACCAAAACCCAGAAAGGGTTTGGCCTAGTTTAGACCTCTGAAAATCTACCTCCAAGGACCACGTCCTCCTCCTTACACTGGCAATCTTGGCCTGTCTGGAAAAGGCTGAGAAGGCCCTCCAAATCTGCCCTAAATACTGAGATGCTATCCCCTATGGCTTTACTCCCTTTTCCCAGTTGACCCCAGCTCCGTAGCTCTCTCCACCAACTCCCATGTGAGCCCCAGAATGACCCTCTGCATAGTCCACAGTAGTTGTAAGTCGAGTTTCCCAAATGCTTGTAAGTCGAGCTGCCCAAACGCAGCAACCTCCTACTCCAAAACTCCTCCCAAGGATGATCCTTTGTTGTAACTTCAACACCCCAAACTTTCTCGGCAAGTGCTTCCCGGATGAACTCCCAATTACCTCTACGTGTTCCCCTTCTGTGTGTTCCAGAAATACGCTCTACTGGATCGAAGGATGAGTGGTGTGGTCACAAATCTCCTCCGGTTCTCCTCCAAGGTGTGAAAATTCAAGAACCCCACCCAAATCAACTACTGTAACAACTGATTAAACTTCTCCTATTTGTTAATTATGAAACAAAATATGTACTGCTTCTTACAGCAAATGTCGAAGCTAATACAACTACAACCTTCACTTAATTAATTAATTTTCCCAAAACAAGAACAGAACAATAGAGAAAGATACACAAGTGACACAGTGTTTTTTGGACAAATGTCCCCGAAAAAAACCCATGCGGGAAAACTGGTGCAACAGCTCTGAGGGTTTTTATTATTATGCAGTAGTAAAATCTGAATACATCTCTGGAAGCCTTCTCGACAATCCAGTTACAAGGAATAATCTTGACAAAGAGATTTTGAGATTACCTCACACTATCACTTGGAATCCTGGTTGATCCAACCCTAGAATGATTGCTCCCGGCTTTTCTGGCTGGCTCTGCACTGCCTCTTCACAGTGTCTGTGTTTGCCCAGCGTCAAGCTCACTGGGGACAACGTCAATCCTTTGGCTGGTCGATTTGCTACCCAGGTGATTCGATTTCTACCTCCCGGTCTCACACCCCGGTTCCCGGCTTCTGAAACTCGAATTCCCTCTGCAAATTTCAGACTCCCTCTTGGCCTTTGTGATGCCACTGTGTGGCTCTACGTCAGCCCCTCTGGCTCAGCATTGCCACTGTTGGATCTCCCTCTGCCTTCTCTGCTGAGTATCCTCCGACCGAGAAAGATTTCCCTTCAGATACTATCCCTGCCCCTCACTATCGAAATTCTCCCGGCAGCTACTCTGCTTCAGAAAATCAAACTTCTGAACTCACTCTCTGTGTTTTTTTCCAAGTGACCCTCAAGCCTCCTTAAATAATCTTCTCGTTGACATTCAACAACCCAGATTAGAAGGTAATGAATGGCTAAGATCATTGCTGCTTGATCCTTGTCTTCTTCTAAAAGTTACACCCACGGTTTATATTAATACTCTTTAATTATTTTATTTTCCTAAGTTTAGACTTAGGGTCCATTTAAAATAATTAATTATTTTAATAAAATTGTTTTTGGGTGGAATTTCCCAAAACGCTTTATGGGTTCTTTGAAATACATGTGCCTAAGCCTCCTTACAAAATTTGAGACTTAGAGCACATCCAATGCTACCAGAAATAAAGACTCCCTCTTAGCGAGAAATGTGCTCTAGTAATGCCTCCCACTGAAGCATCACCCTATTCTGTAACATCTCCCTCTGCGCTGATGATGTTTGACATGTTGTCCACCAACCACTAGGAAAATATTGCATTTGTACTGCTGCTGATCCTGCCACTGTCAACACTGCATCCATATGGCAACTCCCTCTGAAATTATGCATCAGTGCTGCTGTCGGCACTGCCGATGCACTGCAAACTGTTGTTGTTGCTCCATCAACAATGGAAAACATCCCAAATTACTGAGCTAACTGTGTTTAGTATGCTACCATGTGAATGCTGGAACCTATCTGCTGCTAGTCTGCGATGACCCTTTGAATCTTCTGCGCTGCTGCTGACTACTGCTATGTGCCATCTGCATTGCTACCAACTCTGCTCTACGTTGCTCAATATTTGGCGCTCCTAGCCACTACAACTATCTCTCCGACACTCCTCGACACCATCCGACAGTAGTCCATCCTACTACTTCTGATCTCGGCTCCCATAGCAAGGAATTGATCCGAGAGTTGGGCTCCTTAAGGATCATGCCCATCTGTAGCTCCTTCAAACTACAGCTCCAAATCAGGCCACCTCCCTTCTAGAGTTATCTCGGCTGTCATAGCAAACTCTTCCTCTTCAATATTCGTGGGCGCGACCTTCAGATCGTGCTTCTCATCTTTGTCCTTCTTCCTGAGAGGACATTGAGTTGCATAGTGACCCATCTCACCACACCTAAAGCTCTTTAGCTTCGAGACGTCCTTACATCTATGTTGCTCCTGCTGTCCCTTCGATGCAAGGGTTGCATTATCCTCCTCCTTGGGCTTCGACCCACTGTTATTACTTCCGTCAAGCTTACACTTGACCACGTCTCTCCTCGGCTCCTCTTGCTTGAGAGTTGCCCCCATCTCATCCCAATTCGGCAAAGTCACCCTGCCCATGATACTTTGGACAAAGACTTGTCACTCATCTGAGACAAAATTGAGGGCCAGTTTAACCAACTTTGAGTCTTGAGGTGTAGACCCCACAACAGATAACTCATCACAGGTCTCCAAAAGCTTCATGAGGAATGGATCGCGAGAAGTCTTACTGAGGAAGAAATTCCCTCAACCATGATTCTTCCTTCCCTTCTTACGTCTTTCTACCCAGCAAAACGGCCTGCAGAAAAACTGCATCCCACTAGCTTCTCCTCACCCTGAGGCTTCAGCGTTGCTCCCTCTGCCACAACAAACTTTTGAACTGGGAGTCCTTCCTCTCTGTCGACTCATTCAGAGAGAGACTGCCTCGAAAAACAGCCCTCCGGCTAGGACTGCACAAACCCTCTGGGGTTTCAAACTACTGCCTCCTACAGCTTTTTCGACCTCCTTTTCTGCTCGGCGTTGGATTCTCTGGCAATGTTCTTCTTGCTTCACTTGCACTCAGTCTGATACCATGTGAAAATTTGAGAATCCCACCCAAATCAACTACTGCAAGCAATTTGATTAAACTTCTCCTATAGCAAATATTGAAGCTAATACAACAGTAGCCTTCACTTAATTAATTAATTTTCCTAAAACAAGAACAAAACAATAGAGAAAGATACACAAGTGATAGTATTTTTTGGACAAATGTCCCCGGAAAAACCCAAAGCGAGAAAACCGATGCAGCAGCTCTGAAGGTTTTTATTATTATGCAGTAGTAAAATCTGAATACATCTCTGGAAGCCTTACCGACAATCTAGTTCCAAAGAATAATCCTGACAAAGGGATTTGTGAGATTACCTCACACTATCACTAGGAATCCTGGTTGATCCAGCCCCAAAATGATTGCCCCTGGCTTTTTTGGCTGGCTCTGCGCTGCCTTTGCACAGTGTCTGTGCCAGCCCAGCATCAAGCTCACTGGGGACAGCGTCAATCCTCTGTATGGTTTATTTGTTGCCCAGGTGATTCGATTTCTGCCTCCCAATCTTACTACCCCGACTCACGGCTTCTGAAACTCGAATTCCCTCTGCAAATTTCAAACTCCCTCTTGGCTTTTGCACTGCCTCCACGTGGCTCTACATCAGCCCCTCTAGCTCATCACTACCACTGCTGGATCTCCCTCCGCCTTCTCTGCTGAGTATCCTCCAATCGGGAAAAATTTCCCTTCAGATACTATCCCTGCCCCTCACTATCGAAATTCTCCCGACAACTGCTCTGCGTCAGAAAATTGAACTTTTGAACTCTCTCTCTGTGTTTTTGTCCAAGTGACCCTCAAGCCTCCTTAAATAATCTTCTCATTGACATTCAATGACCCATATTAGAATCTAATCAAGGGCTAAGATCATTTTTTCTTGATCCTCGTCTTCTTCTAGAAGTTACACCCACAGTTTATATTAATACTCTTTAATTATTTTATTTTCCCAGGCTTAGACTTAGGGTCCCTTTAAAAATAATTAATTATTCTAATAAAACTGCTTCTAGGTGGAATTTCCCAAAACACTTTCTAGGTTCTTTGGAATACATGTGCTTAAGCCTCCCTGCAAAATTTGAGACTTAGAGCACATCTAATGCTACCAAAAATCAACACTCCCTCTTAGCGAGGAATGTGCTCTAGCAATGCCTCCCACTGAAGCATCACCCTGTTCTGTAACATCTCCCTCTGCGCTACTAATGTCTGATATGTTGTCCACCAACCACTACACAAATGTTGTATTTATACTGCTGCTGACCCTGCCATTGTCAACACTGCATCTGTATTGCAACTCCCTCTGAAATTTTGCATCAATGCTGCTACCGGCACTATCACTGCCAATTGCCACTGCATTGCAAACTGTTGTTGCTACTCCATCAGCAATGGAAAAAAATCCCGAATTACTGAAGTAACTGTGTTCAGTATGATACCATGTGAATGTTGGAACCTGACTACTGCTAATCTTTGTGTTGACCCTCTGAATCTTTTGTGTTGTTGCTGGCTACTGCTCTGTGCCATCTACACTGCCGCCAACTCTGCTCTACGTTGCTCAATCTTAGGCGCTCCTAGCCACTGCAGTTGTCTCTCCGACACTCCTTAGCACCATCTGACACTGGTCCATCCTACTACTTTTGATTTGAGTTCCTGTAGCAATGAATTGATCTGAGAGGTGGGCTCCTCAAGGATCCTGCCCATTTGTAGCTCCTTCGAACTACAGCTTCAAATCAACCCACCTCCCTCCTGGAGGTATCTCGGCTGTCATGGCGAACTCCTCCTCTTGATCTTCGCGGGTGCAGCCTTCAGATCGTGCTTCTCATCTTTGTCGTTCTTCCTGAGAGGACATTGAGTTGTGTAATGACCTATCTCACCACACCTAAAGCACTTTAGCTTCGAGACGTCCTTCTTACGTCTTTGCTGCTCCTGTTGTCCCTTCGATGCAAGGGTTGCATTATCCTCCTCCTCCTTGGGCTTTGACCCACAATTGTTGCTTTCATCAGGCTTACACTTGACCAAGTATCTCCTCAGCTCCTCTTGCTTGAGAGCTACCCACATCTCATCCCAATTCAACAAAGTCACCCTGCCCAGGATACTCTGGACAAAGACTTGCCACTCATCTGAGACAGAATTAAGGGCCAATCTAACCAACTTTGAGTCTTGAGGTGTAGACCCCACAGTAGATGACTCATCACGGGTCTCCTGAAGCTTCGTGAGGAATGGATCGCGGGAAGTCTTACTGAGGAAGAATTCCCTCAATCTCACTTCTTCCTTCTCTTATGATGCCTTTCTGCCCAACAAAACGGCCTGCAGAAAAATTGCATCCCACCAGCTTCTCCTCATGTTGAGGCTTCAGCTTTGTTCCCTCTACCATGACAAACTTTTGAACTGGGAGTCCTTCCACTTTGTTTACTCACTCAAAGAGAGACTGCCTCGAAAAATAGCCCTCCAACTAGGACTGCGCAAACCCTCTGCAATTTCGAACTGCTTCGTCCAGCAACTTTTTCAACCTCCTTTTCTGCTCAGCGCTAGATTCTCTGGCATTGTTCTTCTTGCTTCACCTACATTCGCTCTGATACCATGTGAAAATTCGAGAATCCCACCCAAATTAACTACTGCAACAATTGATTAAACTCCTCCTATTTGTTAATTACTTAAACAAATTATCTACTGCTTCCTACAACAAATATCGAAGCTAATACAACAGAAGCCTTCACTTAATTAATTAATTTTCCCAAAACAAGAACAAAACAATAGAGAAAGATACACAAGTGACCCAGTATTTTTTAGACAAATGTCCCCGGAAAAAACTCAATGCGGGAAAACCGGTGCAACAACTCTGAGGGTTTTTTATTATTAAGAAGTAGTAAAATCTTAATACATCTTTGGAAGCCTTCCTCGCAATCTAGTTACAGAGAATAATCCTGACAGAGAGATTTGTGAGATTACCTCACACTATCATTGGGAATCCCAGCTAATCCAGCCCCAGAATGATTGCCCCAAGCTTTTTTGGCTAGCTTTGCATTGTCTCGACCTCAGCCCAGCATCAATTTTACTAGAGACAGCGTCAATCCTATGGCTAGTCGATTTGCTGCCCAGGTGATTCGATTTCTGCCTCCTGGTCTCACACCCTAGCTCTCGGCTTCTGAAACTCGAATTCCCTCTACAAATTTTAGACTCCCTCTTTGCTTTTGCGTTTCCTCTGCATGGCTCTGCGTCAACCCGTCTAGCTCAGCGTTGCCACTACTCGATCTCCCTCTCCCTTCTATGCTGAGTATCCTCCAACCGGGAAAGGTTTCCCTTCGGATACTATCCCTTCCCCTCACTATCAAAATTCCCCTAGCAGCTGCTCTGCTTCAAAAAATCAAACCTCTGAACTCACTCTCTGTGTTTTTTTCCAAGTGACCCTCAAGCCTCCTTAAATAATCCTCTCATTGAAATTCAACAGCCCATATTAGAAGCTAATCAATGGCTAAGATCATTTCTGCTTCATCCTAGTCTTATTCTAGAAGTTACACCCACAATTTATATTAATACTCTTTAATTGTTTTATTTTCCTAAGTTTAGACTTAAGGTCCCTTTAAAAATAACTAATTATTTTAATAAAACTGTTTCTGGGTGGAATTTCCCAAAACGCTTTCTGGGTTCTTTGGAATACATGCGCCTAAGCCTCCCTACAAAATTTGAGACTTAGAAAACATCTGATGCAACCAGAAATCAAAACAAGGGAGTGTGAAATGCCCTCCTAGGGTGGCACTCGAAGTCCCTCGAAGAAAAGCTTGAGTCTCCCGCCTGAGAGACTCAATGCTAAACAGCCAGTTAACTCGGCTAAGCAGCTCAAGAAAAACAAATGAATTTGATGTGCAAATGAATACCTTCAATTGGGGAGCTCTTCCTCCCTATATCTTCGTGGGCCCTTCCTTTCCCCATGTGGGCCCCTCTCCAAGCCATTCGATTCCCCTCCAAGGCAATTCGTATTGTCCAAGTACGTTTTCCCACGTGGGTGGCCCCCACCTTCCACTAACAATATAATTCAGCCTCCCTTTCTCCTAAGTTCCTAAGTAAAAAATGCTTGGGTTCCTTTACTCATCAAAATTTATGCAAAATTGTGGAGAGACCAAAAAATGTTACAAATTTATTTGGGAAGGGGCATGACAGAATGCAAGCTACAAAGAATAGTGGTGAGTTTTTTTGTAACAGCAAAATATGAACAACAACCAAAAACCCTACTAGCCTCCTAAACAACTAGACGATGCTGCCAAAAAACAGCAAGCCTGACTGCTTTACAGAATGTGGGCAAGTAGATGATGCCGAAAATTCAAGTAAGTAGCAACATAAAACAGGTACACAAGCAAATTGTGTGAATGTGGGTATGCAGAAAATGCTAAAAATTAAAATAAACTGCAACATAAAACATGTATGCAGGCAAAGCATTTTGCAGAGGTATTTGTGGAGCAGAAATTGTAATTTGTCAATACCTGTTCTGATTTTTAAATATGCCTCAGGTTTTTTTTCACATACATGCTCGATTCTACTACTTGTTTTTATATATGCTTTTTTTTTCAAAAGGTACTTACTTTTGTGTTAAACTCTAGGATTACTGTGCACCATTGAAATAAGAGTTGCCAAATTTGTTTCGAAATAAGCTGAGTCTGATCGTTTGAGTTTGCGCCAAACTTGATAGAATCTGATAGAATCTGATCAGTTTGACCAAGATGCAATGAGCTGGTATTCGTGGAGCAGAAATTGTAATTTGGAAATACCTGTTCTGATTTTTAAGTATGCCTCAGGTTTTTTTCATATCCATGCTTGATTCTACTAGTTTTTATATATGCTTTTTTTTTCAAAAGGTACTTACGACTGTTTTGTGTTAAACTCTAGGATTATTGTGCAACATTGAAATAAAAGTTGCCAAATTTGTTTCGAAATAAGCTGAGTCTGATCGTTTGATTTTGCGCCAAACTTGATATAATCTGGTCAGTTTGACCAAGATGCAATGAGCTGAACCACGTTTGACTAAGCTAGTCAATAAATTTGACCAAGGTTTTTAAAAGAAGTTTGGTAGAGTTCTACCATTCTAACATATTTTGACAAAATTTGGTATTCTGAATATTTTTGAATTAGCTTGCCCTTGTCACAACGTAAAATTAATACCATCCAATTTGTAACTCTTCATTTAAGTGGATGTTAGATGCCAGTGCTGGTATCTATTCCAAAAATGATGCCCAGGATTTGCACCTGACCCAACCGTTTTTGTGTGCATTGCCACACCCACAAGCCTGTCATTGGAGCGACCTGGTTCAATTATTACCATCAAATTTGTAAGTCTTCGGTTAAGAGGATGTCAGATGGGGGTGCCGGGTACCTATTCCACCAAAGCTGCCCAGGATTTACACCTGACACAACCATTTTTGTGTGCAGGATGCCAGTGCTGGGTATCTATTCCACCAAAGATGCCCAGGATTTAGACCTGACCCAACCATTGTTGTGTGCATTGCCTCATCCACGAGCATGAGAACAAGCTTGTCATTGGAGTGACCCAATCCAACCATTGTTGTGTGCAATGCCACATCTACGAGCATGACAACGAGCATGTCATCGGAGTGACTTGAATCTTGGTGAGAACAATTCAGCACCTCGCTTTCACCGACCAGACAAACCGTG
The DNA here is from genome assembly GCA_000404065.3 of Pinus taeda. Lineage (NCBI taxonomy): Eukaryota > Viridiplantae > Streptophyta > Pinopsida > Pinales > Pinaceae > Pinus > Pinus taeda. The sequence continues at coordinate 191,395 of APFE031601529.1, read as the reverse complement.
GATGTGAACGAACCTGTCATTGGAGTGACCTGACCCCAACCGTTGTTGTGTGCAGTGCCACATCCAAGAGCATGATAACGAGTCTGTCATTGGAGTAACTTGACCCTTGGTGAAAACAATTTCAGCACCTCGCTTTCACCGACTAGACAAACGATCGTTAACTATTTTGGAATTTATTTTAATTGTGGAGTTCTGTGCCAATTTTTTTTTTTTTTTAAATAGAGTCCCGGTTACTCTTAATTTTCAAACTTTTCCGAGTGATTCTTGGGTCCGGGTCTCGTGACTATCCTCTCCATCAGCACATAAAATCTTGAAAACTCACCTGTCTAAATCGAAAACTTGTACCATGACAAATAGGGGGCTCATGTCTTCCAACTCAAAGGTTACCCTAATTGAAGATACTTCTCCACATTTTCGGCCCAGAAGCAAAGCTATACGTAATAACTAGGAGTAGACCTGGGGTTTACAACAGCACAGCTGCCTGTCAAAGGGTAGTCCCGATTAGAATTAATGGGACAGATATTTTAGTTCATACTGCAACCAAAGATCAGGTTTCTATCATGTAAATCAAGCAATGCATAATTGAATATGTTAATTTGGGAAGCAATGCAAAATTGAGTTTTTTAATTTGACATACGTTCTACCCAGTAGTATCCTCCAGTAAGTATTGAATACTGCATCCTATCATGTTTCGTCTCTGTTACATCAAGCAACGTAATTTACGAAAATTGCAATCAAGCAGTGTAATTTTGCAGAAAAGTGACAAGATGGTTACCTCCGAAAAGTGATTGGAGACTTCAAATGGGCATCTTTAAACCAAATAATTTAAACGTGTATGCTTCTCTGCTGTGCCAGTTAATTCAGTGTCGTTGTACTGAAACGTCTTGCTTTAAGCTGCCACCATTCGCATTTCTGCTTCCCTATCTTTCCAGAGTTGGTTTTCTGCGGAGTACTGCGACTTATTTCCCGTGCACAGTTTCAAACCGGTACGATCGAAAAAAATAAGATAATCTAATTGCACTTTCAAAGCGGTTACCCTCCTACAAGAAACCAGAAAGAAGCATAGGAAATAAAGAAATTCAAAACCAAAATATTAATTATTTATTAAAAGTTTTATAATTATTACTTAAGTTAGGTTGGTCCACTAGATTTCGGTTACCTTCCTACAAGAAAGAAGCAAAGGAAATAAAGAAATTCAAAACCAAAATATTAATCATTCATTAAAAGTTATATAATTGTTACTTAAGTTAAGTTAGGGTGGTCCACTAGATTTGAGTTTTAAGTGTGAAAGAAAGAATCAAAGGAAATATTTTAACGTCCATGAGGTTAAAGATAGCTTATGGGACAGATTGCTTCTTCATCTGCTTAATGTATTTGGCCATTTTTCTGTAAAGCTTCACAATAAATGCTCCCAGCTTCTTGACAAACCCCTTGCTAAATAGATTATCCCAAGAGCTAGCTGCCAACATATCTACATAACTTTCCATGTTGTCTTTGAAGGCCTCACGTTCTAAAATGAAATGTTTTTCTGTTTCCACTTTTCCGGAAGAACAAAAAATGCATACCCTTTCCTCCCACACTTCTTTGGTCTTTTGAAGTGCCCTGTTTCACAATGGAGTTTATGAGAATTAGTCCTTAACTGAGCAATAAGAATTTTGGCTCTCCAAGAGATATTGGCCTCTATGTATGCTTTTGGTTGATGATTATGAGTGGGATTAAACACTTCAATATAGTAATTTTTCTTTCTTCCTAGCTCCTTATCCCAAGTACGTTTGTGGAACTTTTCCATAACAAAAGTTTTTATCTCTTTGTTGTTTATGGGACACGCGTTCAAGCAAATGCCCCATTTACTAAACCATTTGTTATTTTGTTGCATCCAAGTTTTTTTGCTCTTGCACAATCTATCATTAAAGACAACCTTAGGCCATCTACCCTCTTCCATTTGCTCAAATTACTTTAAATACCTTATGACTCAGACCATAGCAATTGCTTCAATAGGAGCAACCCCTATTTCACTTAACAGGATATCATAAGGAACTGCACTTTTAATCTTAAATTTGTTTGTAATCAAATGCTTCTGAATTTTCTCAATTTGTCTCCATTGCATGTCAGAGGTACTGCTAGCCCATAGTTCACAACCATAGAGAATCATCAGAATCACTAGAAGCCCAAAAAGAGTTTTAGTGGTCTTCCAGTCCCATAACTCTGCCTCTCTACACCTATTTTGAAAAGCATAAAATGGTTTCCAACCCCCCAAAGTTCTTTTCTTTCTACAACCATTCTTGCTTAGATTTTTGTTGAAGTCAGTTCCGAGGTATTTGCAATCCACAACTTCTTCCAGAACGTTGCCTTCAAAGTAGAACTTGTGTTGGTTTTGTTTTCTTTTCTTAGAGAAGACCACCACTTTTGGTTTGTTGATATTGACTTGCATCCCCACAATTCTACAAAAATGCTCAAGGGATAGTTAGTGCTCTTGCAAACCAAGAACCGATTTAGCAATCAGAATAAGGTCATCTGCATACAAAAGAAGCCTTATAACAAACTTGCACAAATAGATACCATCACCCCCTTGTGAATTTAACCATTCCTCAAGCTTGTCGATATGTAAACCAAAAAGGGTAGGAGACAGTGGGCAACCTTTCTTGACCTCGATATCGCTTCTAAAACTTTCAGAAATACCTGTTGAAGTTCTAATTTTGAATTTCACCTCTTCATACAGCCTATGCACAGTGGCTCTCAAATGTTTAGGAACCCAAAGTTCCTCCATTCTCTGCCAAAGTTTATCCCTAGGAACCGAGTCAAATGCTTTTCTGAAATCAACAAAGCAACAAAAGACTTCTTCCTTTTTCTCCCAAACTTTTTCAATGATGTGCCTTAAAGTTATGCAATTATCAACTGTGGAATGTTTAGGTCTAAAACCTACATGCCCTTTAGCACACTTATCTCTTTCTTCTGCCCACTTGCTAATTTTGTTTTCTAGCATGCTTCCAAATAGCTTTGCAAACAAAGGGTTCATCATGATGGTCCTATAGTTGGAGGGATTATTGACGTCACCGCTCTTGAAAAGAGGTATTTCCAGACTAGTTGTCCAATCTTTGGGGAGCCCTTGTTGTTTGATGTTGTTGAAGATTTTTATAATGTGAGGTGCAAGAATATTTGAGCCCCACTTTAGATATTATGCTTGGAGTTCAGCTAAGTCTTTTGCTTTTCCAACACCCAAGTTCTTGATACCCATCTCTACCTCTTGTACCGTGAAGAGTTCAGTATCAGTGTTGACCAAGGGGGGAGGGTCAACCTTGGAAACTTGCTCATAGAGTTGTCTTGCATAGTCAAACCATTTAGAAGCTGTAATATTATTTCCAATTTGTATCTTTTTCGGTTGGAGCTCCTTCCAAAATAATTTGGGATTATTTTTCCCAACAAAGATTAGTTCTTCCCTCCTTGAAACCATGGAATCAACCTTTTTCTTGTTTAATAACTGCTTGTAAGATTTGAGCTTTATGTTATCCTTGTTTGACTCATTCCACATTCTCCTTGCCTTTTTGCATTCCTCGTCAAACCAAGCATTAACTGGAAAGCAATTTGTTTCAGACTTCTTAATTTTTGTTCTTTTGCACTTTGTAAGTGCACATTGAATTAAATGTGTTAATTCATGACTATGAAGGTTGTGAATTGTAATTTTCTCCTTCTCAAAGAGCCTCTTTAGCGCCATTTTGAAGGTATTACAATTTTTTGGGGTCAAAAGAATTCTGCCAGTGTGAGATTTTGTTGGACATGCTCAATTTTTGACTCTAATTGTTTCTTTCCAATCCAAGAGAAACATAAATAAATTGGCTTGTGATCTGATTTCAAATCCCACAACTGACCTCCAACCAAAACTTCTTCCATTTTCTCACACAAACCATGCAAGCAAATTACCTAATCTACCACACTTGCTCCATTGTGAGTATTGCAAGTGAAATTATGGACTTTGCCCCTCTAGTCAAGCCATTACAAATGACTAAATCAAAGGCCCCATATAGAGTAAGCAATTGTTCACCAAAGACATTGCAGCCCTTGTCCTCTGAAATTCTTTCCCATTAATGATTACTTTCTTCTGTAAGCCAAATAGGGTCACAATCATCTTTACAACAAAGAATGCTAGCTTGCTCACTTGCAATCCTAGCATTAAAATCACCCACTTTAAGGACTTCACCTAGCTATAAATATGTTGCAATATTCGCTTTTAAAGCTGTAAATGGATCTTTCTGGTCAAGCCCTCTACCTTTGTATATTTTTGAAACCTGTGGCAAAAAATAACATGTTGCAATTCTGATGTGGTTTCCATTTTCTAATATTTTAAACCAAATGAATTGCTTATTTGAGTCTTTTTTTCTAACCAAATGAGACGACCTTCTTTCTCCCTTACTAAAACCATGATACCCTCGTGCCCTTTGCCATTCCCTGATGCCTTTTTCCACACTACCATCTTCCAGTATCCTTCAAACAAAGATGTCTTGCACCCTTCATGCTGTAAATTATGTCTCTATTTTCCGCAATAGGCCCTCACCCAGGTCCTCGTCTCCATGGGTAACCTTTGCAGTTCCATTAAACTAATCTTAAGGAAACCTGGGTATGACTTGATTGCTATTTATTTTGACATGCAAGACTCACATTTGAGTCTTTGTCCCTATTTTCCCATACTGACCTTGCTTTCTGATTTCCTGTTGAAGAGTTTGTTACCTCTTCTTTATTACCATCTTGCTGCTATGTTCTGGAAGGAGGTCCAAATTGTGCCATCACAACTTTTCCTTTATAAATCCATGCTCTCTTTACTTTATCTCTTGCTGCTCTAACCTTTAAAATTCCCTCCCTTCTTTCCTCTTATTGTTTTACAGTTAAATCTTCTTCTAGGAAAAAACGAGAACCCCTAAAGAGATGTTTCTTGCTTAGAATAATATATTTATCATGCAAGCTAGGCATTGACTTTTATGGACCTGGCTCTCTCCCCGTTAAACTTACCCACCCTCCATGCTTGGCATATTTGTCCTTTCCATAGCAACTTGTCTTTCAAGAAGTCTCTTGCAAGGTCAAGAGTACTTTCATTTTTCCCATAGCCTTTCACCCCTTTAATAATTATGTTTTTTTGCCCTATTTTGTCTTTCCTTGCCTTCACTATCTTGCATGTTGTCAACCTGAATATGTGTTTCTCCTTCCTTATTAGCATAATTTCTAATAAATTGACCCCATGATCCGGATTTAAACAGGAATGCAACAAATTACAGAGATAACCATAAACGCAAATATGCAACATAAATAATACTTCATTTCATTAATGTAAAATATTGAAATATGCTTACAAACAATAATGGAAATAAACCAACTAGGGTGATGGTAGCTTATCTCTGAGAAGAGATGTGGTAGCTACATGCCTCTGAACTCTCTTACAATGAGGCTTGAAGGCATATTTATTGTTGAGAAACAATGAAAAACCCTAAACATCCAAAAACCTAACCCTAGAAGATGAAATGCCAAACTGTGGGCCCCGTTTGGGTAAATTGGTACATCAACTTCCCGGGGTCGTAACTTTGGCATATGATCTCCGTTTGACGTGCACAATATCTTGTTATAAAGATCTATCCAAGAACTACAACTTTAGTAAGAGAAACATCGGTCCATGGACCCATGTTGCTCCCAGTTTTCCCAAAAAACATCGTTTAGGGCCTCAAAATTGCTCCAAAAGTTCAAGACCCGAAAAAACTGCTAAAAATAGTAAGTTGTGCTACAATTAAGGAAACTGGAAATGCTAAGAGAAACAATGGTGGGGGTCCAAGTGGACTTGGCAGGTGGCCACCAATGTCCACTTGGATCATTCCTCCCCCCTTAGGAAGCAATGGTCCCCATTACGTTGAGTTCCTCCATGAGATGAGGAAACTTCTGCTGAACTTGGTCCCTGGTGAGCCACTTGCCCTCGCGAAGGAGTTGGCCTGCTTTGAAAACTCGATACAGTTGGCTATTCTGTTGGCGAGTGTTCTTGATTTGTGTGTCCATGATCCGTCAGTTGCATCTTGTTCCATGCAATCTAGATTTAATTCTGTGGGTGTGAGCTGTTTTGCAATGTCGGATGTGTCTAGTAATGGTGGAAAGTATGGCCGAAGGCGGTCCACATTGAACACTAGGTGCAGGCCAAGGAATGGGGGAATACTAAGCTCAAATGCATTGTCTCCCATAGCCTTAGTAATGGTGTAAGGACCATATTAGAGTGGTCTCAGTTTCCGATAGGCTCCAGTAAGGCGTTCCTTTTGCAAATGCAACCATACTTTGTCGCCCACCTGAAACTTGTGTGGCACCCGATGTTGATCATGTCGATGCTTATACTTGGCATTTGATTTCTCCAGAATGCCATGGACCTGTTGGCGAATATGTTGGATATGCTCAATGAAGCTGGTTGCCTTGTCTATTTTGGACTAGACATGAGCTGAATTTGTGTGAGTAGCTGCAAGTGGCATGGCCACATCAATGGGGCATAGTGGCTGGAATCCCAAGCCCACTTGAAAAGGGCTGTGGCCAGTCGAGCTGTGAAGAGCTCAGTTGTAGCTATGTTGAACATAGGGGAGGCTCTCATCCCATGTGCATGGATGCTTTGATTTGTACATGCGCAGAATGTGTACAATCATCCTATTGACAACCTCTATCTAGCCGTCAGTTTGAGGATGGAAGGTTGTGGACTTAGTGATTTTGGTGTCCAACATTGACCAAAGACTGGACCAAAATGTACTAAGGAACCGATTATTCAGATTTGAGATGATAGACTGTGGGATCGCAAAGTGCACCCACACTTGTTTAAAGAAGAGTTTAGTAGTGGCTTCTGCTGTGATATTCTTCTTGTAGGCCACCATAATGGCCATCTTTGAGAACCTGTCGACGACCACAAAAACACAGTCATTTCCATGCTTAGTGGAAGGAAGGCCTGACATGTAATCCATGGAGATGGATTCCCAAGGTCGACTAGGAGTAGGCAATGGGGTATAGAGGCCTTGCTTCTTGATGGTCAGTTTGGCAATGGTGCGGGTAGTACATGATTTGATGTACTTCCCGACATCCTGTTGAAGATTTGGCCAATAGAAATACTTTTGCAGTACTGCCACCATTTTCTCAACCCTGAAATGCCCAGCAGCTCCACTATAGTGTGCTTCCCAAATCATCTTGGCACACTCGCTTGAAGGAACACAAAGGTGACCCAGGTGGCATAACAGGGCATCCTGGAGGTGAAAATCTAGAACATGCGGACCCTCCAAGAGTGTCTAGTATGTGTGGCCGAATTCTAGGTCGCTTTCGTAGAGGAGTAGCCAATCAGAAGTCTCGTGCCCACAAGAATTTAGCACGGTGGTTAATGCCATGATCGGTGGTTGAATGAGGCAATCCGTAACATTATTGGTGATGCCCTTCTTATACTTGATATTCAAATGGAACTGTTGCAGGTATGTCGACCGCTTCTGATGGCGATCATTTTGCAATTTCCCTTGGGTCTGTATGAACTGCAGAGGTCGGTGGTCTGTGTGGATGATTGTTTCCTTCCCTAAAATGTAATGCTTCCATTGTCGGCAGGCCTGCACAATGGAATACATCTCTTTGTCATAAGTGGGATACTTCCGGACTGTGTCTAAAAGTGTCTCACTATGATATGCCATTAGATGCCCATGTTGAGTAAGGATTGCCCAAATAGCATAGTCAGAGGCATCTGTCTCGACCTCAAATGGTTGTTGCAAGTCTGGTAATGCGAGCACTAGTGCTGAGTAGAGGTGATCTTTCAACTCTTTAAATGTCTTTTGTTGAGATTCAGACCAAAAGAATTTTTCTTTCACTCCTCCCTTGGTGGCTTGACTGAAGGGCTAAGTGATATGAGAAAATGCCAACATGAACCTGCGGTAGAAGTTGGCAAGACCCATAAAGCTACGAAGCTTTGCCAGAGTGGTTAGAGATGGCCAATCCCAAATGACTTGGATCTTGGCTGGATCCACATGCACCTCCTATTCATCAATGATGTATCCCAGATACTGAACCTGGGTCATGCCAAAAGTGCATTTCTCCAAATTGGCACATAACTTGTGTTGCCGCAGTGTTTAGAGAACCTGTCGAATGTGGTGAAGGTGCTCTTCCCAACTTTGGCTGAAGATCAAGATGCCATCCAAGTATATCACTACAAATGAGTTAGTGAATGGCCACAAGATGTCATCCATTAGCCTCATGAAGGTTGCAGGAGCATTCCTCAATCCGAAAGGCATAGCCAACCATTCAAAGAGGCCTTCCTTGGCTTTGAAAGTAGTCTTCCACACATCGGACGGTTCGATTGGTACCTAGTGATATCTTGACTTCAAATTGATCTTGCTGAAATATTTTTCCCCCTTCAGTTGGTCAGGAGGTCATCAATCCATGGGATCAGGTACCTATTATGGACAGTGATCTTATTCAGTGCCCGATACTCAATACAAGGTCTCCAAGTCCCATCCTTCTTTTGTACCAACATGATCAGGCTCCCACAGGGTGATGAACTCGGACAGTTGTGACCTTTCTGCAACAGCTCTTGAATCTGCCTCTTAATTTCATCGTTCTCCAGAACGGAGCACCAATAGATTGGTCCATTGGGCAGTGGTGCACTTGGGGTTAGATCGATGGAGTGCTTGACCTGATAGTGCAGAGGAACCGCTACGGGGGAGGTGAAGATGTCCTCGTACTCCTCCATGACCTTGTCCATTTGTAGTTGTCGTGCAGAGGGGGCCTGTTTGGAGATCGTGGCCACCGTCTTCTTCTTTACTTAAGGGCGTATCATTAGGAAAAAAAATTTCCTGATTTTGGAAATGAGCTTACTGCATTGTTTTGCAGTAACTAAAGAGATGACGGTAGGCAGTGCTACCTCCGGTATCCTGTACAACTTATTTCCCAAAGTAATAATAACAACACGGGGCCTTGATTCATACACAGCATGTCACTTCCACAAGTATGGTTTTCCTAATAATACATCACAAACTCCAAGGGGAGCAATGTCACACAATACCTCATCCGTGAAGGGCTTGATGTTGTATGGAAGGCAACACTGTTGGCTCACGCGAAGATCCCTCCCTTGGTGAAGCCACCCGATAGTGTATGGTTGTGGATGTGTTGTGGTTAGTAAGCCCAGCCGCTTCACGACCTCTGCCGAAATGAGGTTCTTTTCGCTCCCACTGTCAACAATAAACTGTAGTGGGGAGCCCTCTACCCACATCTGGGAGTGGAAGAGACACTCCTCCTCCTCTGGATCTTCAAGTTCCTCATTCTGGATCTTCGTGGTGGCAACAGTGGCGTTGGGCTCTGCATCAATAATCTGCTTCCCTTTGTCATTCCCCTTGTTAGGTTTGGACTCAAAGTCAGAACATGCAACTGATTTTGAAACCTTTAGCTTGGCCACCATTGACTACTTGGCCCGACACTCACTTTTTTTGTGAGTGGAGCTCTTATGGAACTCACACCACTTTCCCGTGTCCTTTTTCAGCGCGTGGCACTGTTCTTTGCTTACAACTTTGGTGGGTTTTCTTGGGCCACCCCGCCTTGGATTTGTCCTTTGTTCTGCGGTTAGGGGCACCTCTCCCTTGCTTCAGATTCGGAGATCCAAAGTCTCGCTTCTTCTATTTAAACTTTTGCTCGACCTTGACGGCATATCGGTATGCCATGCCAAGTGAGGAGATGTTCAGGAATACTATTTCTTCCTCGATGTACTTGTGCAAGCAGCCACAGCATTTGAGTACCAAATGATGCTCCGAATCCTTGATACCCAACTTTGTGCGAAGGGTGTGGAAAATATTGGTAAACTTTGGCACGTCTTGGTCCCTTCCCTACCGCAGTGTGGTCCACGTTATGTATTGATCCTCATAACTTTTGACAGGGTAGAACTGCTCCTTTATGGCATCCGAGAATGAATTCCAAGTGGGTGCGGCTGAAAATAGTGAGCCTGGACTTTCATCCTTCTGCTCGTAGTAGGTTTCCCACCAATCCTTGACATGGGGGGATGCTTTGAGAAGAGCGAAAATAATCTTTTCTCGACTGGAAAAATCATGAACATAAAAATAACCCTCTAGCAAATTTAACTATTTATCAACGACAACTGCATCTATCTGACCCTCTAATATGGGGATTCCAAAATTTACTTGTACCTTAAACGGTGTGGCATTTTCAGAGTAGTTGTTGGAAGATGATGCATCACCGTTGGGTAGTCGTTGAAGGATCTGGGCATAGTTGTCCATCATCGCGTTCCTTTGTCGCTCGAGGGCTTCTACGAGCAAGATTTTGATAAGATCTCCTGCCCCCTCATCTTGTATTTTATCGACATGGGAGGGCATCGGGATTTGCGAGGCTGGTCTTGCAAAGGTTTGACCAATTCAAGCCCTAACTCCTTATATCTCGACCTCGTTGGGGACATGCAAAGAAAAACAGAGAAGAAAAGCAAACTGCTTTGATACCATTGATCTGGATTTGAAGAACGCAACAAATTACAAAGATAACCATAAACACAAAGATGCAGCGGAAATAATACTTCATTTCATTAATGTAAAATACTGAAATATGCTTACAAACAGAACTGGAAATAAACTAGATAGGGCGATGGTAGCTTATCTCTAAGAAGAGATGTGGTGCGTACATGCCTCTAAATTGCCTTACAATGAGGCTCAAGGGCCTTTTTATTATTGAACAATAAGAGCAAACCCTAAGAAACCAAAACCATAACCCGAGGAGATGTAACACCAAGAGTTTATGGGCCCCATTGGGATGAGTTGGACAACCAACTTCCCGGGATCGCAACTTGGTCATATTATCTATGTTTGATGTGCATGATAACCCATTGGAAAGATCTCTCCGAAGACTATGACGAAAAAGATGATTTTAGACAATAATTTGTTCGTGGTAGATTTCTAAAGAAAAACATCGTTTAGGGCCTCAAAACGGCTCCGGAAGTTTAGGACTCGAAAAACTGCGAAAAATAGTAAATTGTGCTACAATTAAGGAAACTAAAAGATTAAAAGAAGAAAAGGTGGGGGTCCAAGTGGAATTGGCAGGTGGCCACCAATATCCACCTGGATCACCTATGGTAATTTTCAAACACCAAACTTGCTATCAGAACTTTAAAGAATTCACGGTTCATGTGCACCTGAGAGCTCGACAACTCAATTCTCAAAATTCTGTGTTTTTCGCTAGGCATCCACCTATCATTTATAGGGAATTTTGAATTTAAATTGACTATTCCCCCCACATTTGGTTCATTAATACCATATTGGTGGCAGATTTCCAAGGATCTTACTAATAAATTTCGTCTTAAATGCTAGTCGCCTGCTCCATTTGGCCGCATTTCTACTGTCAAATCATGAACAATGACTTTGACGGTCACTTTCCGGCTGACCTGCATGATTTCTCCCTAGGTACTGTAGCTCCCTTCGCGTTGTCGCGAACCCTGTGACATTTCCTCTCCCCACACTTCTCCAATCGCGCAGTTCCCCAACTCGGGTAGTGTAGTTTATAGTCTCATGCCTCCTTTCAGTTTCCTGGAGCACTAAGACTATGCTACCCTCATATAGTCACATGGCCAGACCACCGGTGTATGAATTCAACTGGCTACCATTCACCTTTCCTAGGAATGGATCTCTTCAATTTAACCAACTAAACTACTCCGCCATCGGTAATCTCCTTAATGACATAGGGCCCTAACCAGTGCATTTTGAACTTCCTGAAATTTATTAAACTTACCACCATATAAAAAAACCAAATCATTTACTTTAAAGGTGCGCAACTTAATGTGTCGATCATGCAATGCTTTTTTGCGTTGCTTTTGGACCTGTTGGTGAAATCCAGCTAGAAATCTTTCTTCCTCAAGCTCAGCCAGCTGCGCGAGCCTCTCTTCCAGGGATCCACGATCCATCATACTCGTGAGTGCTACTGTACGTAGACTAGGCACAATGTATTCCATGGGCATTACTGCTTCAATGCCATATATAAGCCTAAAGGTGTCTATCCATTCAACTTTTTGCATGTCGTCCGATAGGCCCATAGTAATGTGGGTATGCGTAGGTCCCAATCACTTCACTAAGTGTTGCAAACCTTGATCAACGTGTTCTCCAACACCTTATTGAATGCTTCCACCATCCCATTAGCCTATGAGTGATAAGGCATGTTTTTTCTGGTAATAGACTTGAAATTCCTCCATTAGAGCGTTGATAGTCTCGTTCAGAAAGTGTATACCATCATCACTCATAAAAAAATTTGGACACCCAAACCGCGTCAATACATACTTAAAGAGGAACTTCACAACAGTCACCCCTGTCCAATCCTTCATAGGTTGTGCATCCACCCATCGAGTCAAATACTCAGTCGTGGTGATAATGTACAACACTCTCATCTTCTTCCCTTAGGGATGAATGGGTCCCACAAAATCTATCGCCCATTTCTCAAAGGGTTGTAATGTCATCTATGGATTTAGAGGTAGCTCATCCCTTCGCAATGGCTTGTCAATCCTTTGACACACATCACATGCCTTGCAGTAAGCTTTTGAATCATGATGGAGGGTTGGCCATAACAACCCTGCATGTAGAATCTTATGTGTGGTTGCTCTCCCTACATAATGGCCTCCCGCGGCACCCCCATGAGTGTTCGCGAGGATAATTCTCCTTTCAAACTCTGGTACATATCGTCATAATACTTCATCAAACCCCATTTTGTACAGATGTCTAACAATGACAGAAAAGTATGCCATATGCACTACTAACTCCTTCTTCTCCTAGAAGATATAACCTTCCGAGGCAGTTCCTATTGTTAGGAAGTGTATGATGTCTTCAAAGTGACCATTCCTGACTCACACTGCAAATAGTTGTGCGCCAGGCAATCCCTCCTCCAAATTAGTGGGATCTTCCCCTATTTCAATGCACAACATATGGTCTAGTCCCACGTTTAGTCATCTAGGCTTCACAATAACCTCAAAATCATACTCCTAGAACAATAATAGCCACCTATAGATTCTCCCCTCGAACATAGGCTTATTGACCAGGTATTTCAATGCGGAATGATCTGTATACATCTTAAAATGTCCACCCAACATAATGTCTAAAATTATGGAACATGTATACCATAGCTAACCCTTCATGCTCAGTGGTGGAATAGTTCTTCTCAGCCTTGGATAACCTCATGCTCACGAATGCTATAGGATGGTCCAACTCTCCTCCGCTAGCCTGTGTCAGTACTGCTCCCAGCGCTATACATGGCGCATCTACATATACGTGAAACTCCTTCTTCCAGTCCGGGAAGACTAAAATCACCGCAATGACTATTTTTTATTTCAATACATCCAAGATTTTCTTACATTCCTCGTTCCAACAGAACATGACATCCTTTTTCAACAACTTCTCCATAGGCGCGGTGATCTGGGCATAGCCCTTGATAAACTTTCTGTAATACCCAGTATGTCCCAAGGTTGCATGTAACTATTTTACACTCCTCAGCACCTCCAAGTTAAGTATGAGTATGATCTTTGCAGCATCTACCATCACTCCCTGTCTACAAACCACATGGCCCAGCAGAGTCCCAAAAGGATTGCAAAACAGACATTTCTTCAAATTAAGCATGATCTGGTACCTCTGACAAGTATCTAGCATCAGGAGCAAACTTGCCACATGGAATTTTACCAACTCAAACATAGTCTAGTCATCAAAGTACACCTCTAGAAACTTATGAATGAATTCCTTGAATGCAATAATTGACTACGCACTAAAGAATCGGAGACGCATTCCTCAATCTGAAAGGCATTACAGTGTACTAAAAACATCCCCATTCAATCACGAAGGTCATCTTGCTTCTATCCTTCGGTGCGATTTTGATTTGATGGTACCCAAAGTACCCATCAATGAAGGAGTACGCTTCTTGGCTACCTACATTAGCCAATACATCATCAATGAACAGAGTCAGGAAAGGATCATGTACGCAAGCGTCATTCAACTTCCTAAGATCTACGCATATCCTTATTTCATCCTTCTACTTCTTTTCCTATACCACCATTGGGCTTACCCAATCAGATTCTTCTACGGGCTCAATGATGCCCGCCGCGAGCATCTTGTCTAGCTCTAAGCGAACCTTCTCCTTATACTTTGGATTGAGACGGTAAGTTCTTTGCTTAACGGCTTCGCATCGAGTTTTAACGTGATATTCATGACACCCAAGTCTCCTATTATCCCCTTTAGCTCTGTAAACTTGGTAGGGAACAAATCCTGGTATTCGTGGAGAAATTCAGAGACCTTACCTACCGTCACGTCATCCCAGTAATCTCCTATCTTCGCGAACTTGGGCTCCACCTCCATACCAATATTTACCTGTTTCGTTTTCAGCGGTGCAGTTATATCAAGGTTCTCAATCTGTGGTCTCTCAACCTCATGGTGACCCTTTGTTTCAGGGATATTAATTTTACATGGATCCTCATCTTCTCCTTCAACAATCATGTTATAGCATTCCAGCGCATGGCTCAATTGTGCAGTCCAATTGGGTTGAATCAGATCCAAAGGATCATGCGGTATCCTAAATATTTTTTCTTTCACTTCTTGTAGCGCTTCGTCAATATAGTCAAATCCATCTTCAATGCTAAACTTCATTATGAATCCTTCACGCAGAATATCCCATTCACCTATACCATGGCGGAGCTTTGTCTCTAAGTACTAGTTTATCAGGATGACATCCAAGGTATGACAGAACAAGTGCACCCATTCAAGTTGGGGCTTCGCTCCATAAGCCTTAGCCCATTTGGCCAAGTGTGCACACGGATTTTCCTTCCCATCATACTTTTCTATCATTCATACCTTCATCTTCCCAAAGCGTGTTCTCATCATCCTTCTACAATCACGCCAATCATTAAAACTACTCTTGTGCATACCCCACCATCTTGCCAATGCTCTAATTCTTCATCAGTGTTTGAGGTGAAGGAACTCTAGCAATCCCATGTAATTCATCCATTCACTACACGATTCACGCAATCTTGGTCTCAAGTTGTTATCGTATATATGCATTCCAAATCATCATCGCTTCCGTAATCGCAGACTGGTTTAGTATAGTGAAATCCTTTAGTAGGATCTAAGGGTACTATTACATGGAGCGATTTCTTTTCAAATATCATCTTTCGCTTCTTTAGGTTGATTACCCCATTCATGTCAGTAGCCCAATCAAGGACAAGGAGGACAGGGTAGGGTTGCTGTCATCCATAATTTCTATTATTTCAGTCGTCCAACGCACTCGCGCCTTCAATATCTACAGTCACTCCTTACAGTTGTCCCATGGGAATGATCTTTTGTTTATTTTCCATCCTTAACTGAATAATAGACCACTGCAATGTGGGTCTTCCCATCTGCTCCCAAGTCTGCTTTGGTAAAACCTTCCCGTTTGACCCCAAATCCAGAATAACCTGATCCATTTCATTTTCTCCTATCTGCTCGGTCAATCTCATCTCTCGTCTTATCCTTGCTTTATGTTACCAATCTTCTGTACCACATGCAATTCACCTGGAGTGTTTCTGGCGCATCTATCCATAAGCTCTTGTAACCCCTTCATAGCCTTGCTATCGTGTAGCAGCTTCATGTAGGTCTCTAGAAAGGTCGTAAGCATAGAAGGGTCCATTTCCTAATCGGGCTTATCCTTTCTCCCTGAGGTAGAGGCCTTAGTGAAGCTCTTCTTTTCTTCCATGAACGTTTCACATGCATGCTCCAAATCAAATTCAACCCCCTTCACTGGAGCTTTGCGAACCCATGCGCTGTCTTCGGGCTATTTCCCTTTATCATCGCCCATTGGAATTCCACTTTGGAGCACTATATTCACACTCGAATCCTCCTCGCGAGGCTCAGACCTCATCATTTGTAGGTTCTGAGTCGACTGAGGTGGTAGCACCCCTTTATCGTGTATCCTCACTATCAACGTAGGACATTCTTTTGTCTCATTATCAAACTGAGTACAATATTTACACGATGGTCACGTTGGATTAGCGCATTCACGGGCATAATGTCCTGGTCCTCCACAGTTGTAGCAGAATAGCTACCCCCGACCTTTGCCAGGTCCTCCTCCGCCTCGACCTCGTCCGGGCCCTTGAAAGCTTATTTGGGCCATCCCAATGCTCTAGTCAGGGGGGCGAGTTTCTACCTTGACCCTATAAGAGATGTTTTGTCCATCATCAATTCATAACTTATGCATTTGTGCTCATCATGCCCTACCGACCTGCACAAGTTGCAGACTAGTTATTGCAGGGTTTGTACAAACTTCTACAACAAATGACAGTTACCCATTGCATGTTTTCTAACTACCTGACATATAGTGCACCACAACGCAGGCCCCGCGCTCGGTCCTGCTTGGGATTTTGTCTTAAAAGTCATCGATCCTCCTCCTGCAATATAGTTCGCAAAGACCAGGTAGTGGTCTTTGTCATGCCCCTGACCTTTACATTTCAGGCACCATACCTCTTTGCGCACCTCCAGTCGAACTGTTATGTCCTGCTTTAAACTTTGCATTTCAAGGCAAAGATTTTGTAGCTGCGCATGGATCTTTTGAACCCCCAGATTCAGATCTTGCATTAGTGTTTCATGCAGTCTCATGGAAATCTCCAAGGCCTCTGCCTGAGTCGTAATCTTTTGTTGTGACAGTGCAACCCTTAGGTGTGGTAGGAGTGAAGCCACAAACCATTTGTGATGTTGTCCACATGTTAAGTTCATATTAGCTTCACAGATTTTACACTTCAAACTCTGATCCAATTCCCAAGGTGTCTCATCTGGTTTCATCATGATTTCCTTGAACCCCATAATTGACTGTGCCTCATATTTAGGCCTACTGAATTCTTTATTCAGAGCGGTCTAGTCTGCCACCCCAGCGTTTGGGTTATCATTAGAGTACTTGATGTACCAAGTTCCCTTCTTTGTGTGGTCATCTCTGACGCCCTGAGCTTCCCATATAGCTTTCACAATGAACCAAAACTGGTATGGGTCCTCATTTCCCAAGCCCTTAAACAAAGGTAGCTTCACTGCATTTTCCATGCTGAACTACGGTGGAGGTGGTGGTGGTATGGGTGAAGTCTCAGGTGATGGCAGTGAAGTTGGAGGTGGTGTGGGTGGAGGTGGAAGTCACGGGAATCCCTGTCTTATTAACTGAATTGCACTTCGCAGAGAAGCATGTGCTACTCTCTCTTTGTCACCTAATGGAGGTGAAATCAGTGGGCTATATTCAGGGCCCTTTCTTCCTTCATTTCCATAAGTCTTTCCACTTTGCGTAGCTCCGAAAATCAAGGTAGTCACATAACCTATTTTTCGCACAATAACATCTTAATCTAGGTATTCAAAGACTTCAATTACTTACGTTGTGGACCTTTGAAAAAGTGTTGTTCCGCCTCTCTGTAACTAATCGAGGTATCGACCGCAAATTCTGTCACAAATTCTCCTATGATGCGATCGAGCCAATGATCAACGACGCAGGCAATATTATCCTCCGAGGTCTCCAGCCTCTATACTAACTCCGGGGTCAAGACAACAGGACCGTCAAGTCTCCATCTTCCTCGGCTATCCGCTAGCTTCATGATCCACTCATATAACTCAACCGAAAAGGAATAGAAAATGATCTCGTGGATATATGTATATAAGTACCTGTCCATCCACTGTTCCTTTTTCAGTAGCGGATTTTTGTTCTCCTGCACCGTGAATTCGTGGATCCTCATGTCCAACTAGTCTTTGATCTCTTTCTTAGTTGGATACTAGTTATACGACATCACACATCTCTTATGCAAATTCTGGTCTCGGCAACGAAACCATTTGTTGGTTGTGTGGGGCCTGACCCAAGTTCAACATTAGTTAGCCAAACAAATCCCTACACTACTGGCCCTTTCGGCATCAGCCCGCAGAGCGTGGACCAAAGTCTCACCCGAAGTAGTATGGGGGGATTCTAGAACCAAGTTTCCACACCTTGCGATGGTCGTGATGTCGGTTTATACTCTTTGTTCCTACTTTCATGCAGGGCACTAAGCTTTAGGCCTCTGTCAGTCTATCCCTTTATTCCGCCCTTTAGCACCTCCGCGATGGTGTACGATTGACCTTCATGCAGCCTTAACCTGCGGTCCAGATACTTTCACGTTGATATGACAACATATTGTATAGGTTCCCAAGTTATCTTATGTCTTTTACTTATCTTACTAAATGATCATAGTTAGTGCCGTGTAAACTGATATTCTTACTTGCGTTCAATTAACCAATATAACCACATATATTCGTGCATCACATAAATATTATAAATGAAACCCAAAATGCAATATAACCAGATGCATTAACAAGAAATAAATACACAGAATTTGCAGAATACTTCTCTTTATTAATATCTTCAGTTTAGTACAGAATCTATTCGCCCTGAGCACACAAAGGCAAATTGAATCACACACTCAATTTCTGATTTCCACCCTAGGCCTCTGCGCACTCAACTGCAAAGCCTCTATCTACACTACAACCCAAAACACTTAGACTTCTTTACCAAGACTCTTCACTTCATCCTTCGCTAAAGACTTCTAGCTTAAAACTACTTAGAGCTTACTTACTTGGCTCCTTTTTCTACAATCCCATGGTTCACGTACCATGCGTGGATCTTTACAACCACCTTTACAATTTACGAAATAAGGGTGGACAACCCTTTATGACTCATGACACCTTCGCGCTCTGCGACCACAAAATGCAGAGACTTTGCAACTTTATTACAAAATTGACCCAAAACATGGGCTTTTAGCCCCAAAACTGTCCTTGGGGGATCCCGTTCCCAACAGAGGCAGATGAACACCTCAAAGATCTGGAGACAAAGCAACATGCATGGCAAGAAATATTTCAGTGAAAACCAAAGAAAATTCAGGGAATGACATAGCATGTACTTGGGGAATGATAAGAAAATATTGCACAATTTCTTCTGGGATGCTGGGTGACTGGCTGCCAAAACTACGCAAAAGGAAGTATGCGCTGTCTAGGAGGAAAGAATGGCTACTGGATTTGTATAATGCACAATCCATACTGACTATTGGCTTCTAGGATTGTGCAATGCATAATTCCATTTGGCAATGACTACAGGCTCAGGGACTGCATTATGGAATTTTCTAGGCTAGCAATCACTGTCCCTCAGAAATGCACAAAACAGTCCTGGAGGAAAGTGCCTAAGAATAAATTCACATTTATGGAAAAGAAGGCAGAGCCTTCCTTCCCCAAATCATGCAATGATGTCTCGGTGAAGGAAAAGTTCGGGCCAAGGTTGGCCCGACTCACCGATGGGAAATTGAAATCGAATGTGAAAGTGAATGCATGGCAACACTAAGGGAAAGAAAAAGTGATTGATCATGCATGTAAACATTTAATGAAACATTCAGTAAATAGATCAACATCCATGTGGGTGAAGCGAGTCACCGAATGGACGACCATTCATGAAAAACAGTTTCATGCATGCGACAATAGTGAGATAGCAATGAAAATTTAAATGGTTCTAGTACAAGATAGTATGCATGTAAACGACAGCAAGCGTTCAAAGAAATTAAGCAAACAACACTCACACAAGAGAAAACACAAAAAGCGACAGAAATGCAGAAAAAGACAAATTGAGGCCACTTCCCTGTGAATAGCTTAGTCGGATGTGTCAAAGAGTCCTGGATGTGTTGTGGGATGTCAAAGCTCCAAGATCGATGTGAAAGAATGAGCTATGATGCGTCGAATAAATAAGTTTGAGCTCATGACACGCACGCCACAAATCTAGGAGAAAGCGACACTTGGAGGAAAGTTTCTAAAATAACTTTTCATGTAACCTCCAGCTACTAAAAATATCTCCTTGTATCATGGGATGCGTTTTGCATGTTGCCTTTTTCTATTCCAGGAAAAAGCAAGCCATGCATGCAAGTCAATTTTTCTTGGTCCGGGGTGGAACTAGTCAACCTAACTTCTCATGCATGAGGTTGCTCAACTGCTAGAAGGAAATGCACATTTATGGATGGGAGATGGGATGGTTGCCCAGGAGATTTGTGCAATTTTTGGGCAAAGAACCTGACTGTTACCCAAGATTGCGCAATTCCTGGGCTAAGCAAGCTTGCTGGGGAAAATTGCACAGATTTCACTGTGAGGGTTGACAGGCATAATTGTGCAATTCTGGAGCCTAGCAAGCTACTAGACAGGATTGTGCAATTTCTGGAGGGAAGGTTGGTTTCCCTCCAAAATTGAGCAATTTATTGGGGAAGCTGGTTAGCCTGTAGCTGGACCAAGTCCGGATGAACAACCTATGAGTGGAATGCATCAAGCTTTGATCAACAGGCTATCTTCTATGCAAGAAAATCATTGAAGCTTGTGTACTTGATGAAATAAGACACGATGTTGTGAAAGGTTGGTAGGGAGGCTCCAAAATGAAGCTAAGGAAAAATTTTGGAGGGTGGTTGTAGCCGCTACAACATAAGTGAAAACATTAACTTTAATCATATTTGTAGGTTTTGACCCCGTACAGAAATTACCTGAATACGAATTCTAAATCACATGAAAAATAAAAAATGCGAGAGCATAACACATAAAACACATATACACAGAGATTTCCCACTGGATCTCAAAACCAAGACTACCAGCTTGATTTTTCATTATTTTTCTTTCAATGTTACAATACATATTTATACATGCCGAAGCATCCA
>APFE031601529.1:127735-164686 GCA_000404065.3 Pinus taeda | reverse complement strand
GCAACTTCAACTTTACTTTTCCACGACCAATGATTCTAGCCTTCCTATCATCTCATAAGAAGACATCACCACCATCGTA
Source organism: Pinus taeda (assembly GCA_000404065.3). Taxonomy (NCBI): domain Eukaryota; kingdom Viridiplantae; phylum Streptophyta; class Pinopsida; order Pinales; family Pinaceae; genus Pinus; species Pinus taeda. Next base: position 164,607 of record APFE031601529.1, on the reverse strand, counting down.
TTTCTCATCCTCGCAGAACCACTCTCTATGGGGAGTGAAGTGAAAGGATGCACCTGAGTCAATCAACCATGCCTCATGATCTACATGTATACTTGAAGAAGCCAAGTACACATCCCCACCTTCATCTGAGGTGGTTTTCGCCTATGCAGAAGGAGCATCATCAGATCCCTTTCCTTTATCAGGAGCTTTAGATTTACACTCCCTTCTGAAGTGCCTTCCTTTCCGCATTTCCAGCACACCACCTTTGTAGGTTTTCCCGGAGATTTAGATCTCCCTCTAGATTTAGATCTCCCACTCGATGACTTATTTTTGTTTCTGTTCTGGGACCATCCTCGTACAGACAAGGCATCACATTTGGTTGTCCATATTTTTCCGTCTCATCTCCTCCGTCAGCAAGGCTGAGACTATTTCATCAAACTGCAAAGCAGTTGCATTGCTACCTATTGCAATAACCAGATTATCGCACGAATCTGGTAGACACAACAAACTGATGCACTTATCTTCATCTGAAATTTTAATATCAACAGATGATAACTAACTTACCACAGTATTAAACGCATTTAGATGCTCTGTCACGGAGTCTCCATCTTTCATCCTCAGGTTATACAGCTTTTTCCGTAGGAACATTTTATTCACCAGAGACTTAGATTGGTACAAAGTCCCTAACTTGTCCCACAAAGCCTTCGCCGTAGCTTCCTCTGATAGATTCAGCAATACTGAATCTGAGACACACAATCGTATTGTGCTCTTTTCCTTTCAATCCAACTTCTTCCATTCTTCATCGGTCACTCCCGTTGGTTTAGTACTCGGATCTACCGCGATCCACTGATCTTTATCCACCAACAGATCCTCCATATTGAGTTTCCACAACTCAAAACTCCGACCATTGAACTTCTCAATCTCTATCTTTCCCCTGCTCGCCATCTTCTTTCACCACCATAATCGATCTCGCAGATCTCCCACTGAACGGGGTCTACCACAGGCCCGAGCGAAACCCCTCAACAACAAAGGCGTCCCCTTGAAGCCAAAACAGCTCTGATACCAAATGTAGGTTTTAACCCCATACAGAAATTGCCTACATACGAATTCTAAATCAAGGAAAAATAAAAATGCGAGAGCATAACACATAAAACACATATACACAGAGATTTCTCACTGGATCTCAAAACCGAGACTACCAGCTTGATTTTTCATTATGTTCCTTTCAATGTTACAATACATATTTATACATGCCAAGGCATCCAATGCCATGGACCAAAAAACCATCAAGTCCAATACCATGGACCAAAAAACCATCGATCCAATACCATGGACCGAAAAACCATCGCGTCCAAAAAACATGTGAGAAAATCATGCACAAAACCATAGGTGGGTCCTCCCAACCTAACATAGGGTCCAAAACCAAAATTTTGCGAGGCACTGCCCCAGACCCCATAAAGTGGGGTTACGGGTACCCCTCAAACCCCCTGTTAACTATGTGGAAAGAATATAACACAACCCAACAATATTATCAAATTTTAAAATATTTCTACAATCTAGAGCCCATTTAATTTTTCAAAATATCTCCAAAATCAGTGATTTAATTAATTTCATTGGAGAGAATAAAAAGAAAAAAAGCTAGGCTTTCCAAAACTTGTAGTCAATTTAATTTTTCATAATATTTCCAAAATATGTAATCGAGTTAATTTCGGTAGTCAATTCAATTTTTGAATATATTCCCAAAATATGCAATAGAGGTAATTTCAAGTGGAGAGATTACAAGAAGTGAAAAGAAAGAAAAACCAAGCTTGCTTGTCAAAATATTTTCGAAAATCTCTAATTGATTTAATTTATATTTCAAAATATTCTCAAAATTTAATTTCAATTCAAGAAATTCCAAAGATTGAAAAAAAAAAAAAAAAAGTTGTGAAAATATTTTCCAAAATTAGCAATTCATTTAATTTTTCAAAATATTCTCAAAATCTACCATGAGTTAGTTCCAGTTGAAAAATGAGTAAATGTTTAAGGAATTGCAAGTAACACGCTTGCCTATATTGAAGTTAGTTTAACCTAATCTTTAGGTGGGGAGGAATATCAACTTCTATAGGGATTGAAAATTGAAAAGAGGCTTGCCCAAATCCCCATATTATGTATGCAATAAGTTTAATTTCTAGGTTCATGCAAAATCTAAGTAAGATTCATTTTAGAGAAACTAAAAGAATTTTAGGATGTCACCATGGAAAAAGTAATTTTAGCATTTGGTACACTTCAATAAATAATTTCTATTGGTTGATCTGGATTTCTTGATGATAGAAAAAATACTTTAAGTTTTCATCCTCAAATACCAATTATTTTCTTTAGCTTCTAGAGAAGCAAATTATATTGTGGTAGCATTAGCAACATGTGAAATAATTTGGTTTAAGAGAATCTTGACAAATCTAAAACAAGAGCAACAAGATGCTATAACTATTTATTGTGGTAACATGTGTACAATTTCCATAAGTAAATACGAGTGTTCCATAGTTGTACCAAACATATTGATATCAAGCATCATTTTATGCTTTTACAAGATAGTTTGGTGCAAAAGGAAGAATTGAAAAAAAGGTTTTGTAAAACAGATCATCTACTTGTTGATGTCTTCACCAAAGTACTACCAGGAGAGAAGTTTCATTACATAAGAATATTTTTGGAATCATATCATTAAGCATTACGAGGGAGTTGAAGATAATGCTTAATTTTTATTATTGCAATATGTAATTTCCCATATATTGCTTTAACATTATAAACAAAGTATTCACATATTAAATTAGGGGTAGTGAGAAGTAGTCTAAAATGATTAGTTAAACAAATATAGCAACTTCTATATTTGTATAAATCTAAAGACTATATATGATGAAGAAATATTTTCAAGCGTTTATTTTTTTGATGTTTTTCTCCAATGTTTGTATTCTTTATTGTGTTTTACTAACTATATTTGTCTCCTCATAATTAAACATTACTTTTACTGGATGAGGGGGCTTTTGAGCGAATGAGACCTATGGCATTAATTTATTCTCAACTGCCACTTGAAAATATCATTAGAAGATTCAGCTTCATGACCTTGCTTACTTGCATATCATTAGAAGATTCAACTTCATGACCTTGCTTACTTGGAATTGTGTGGACATTGGCATGAGAACACTTGTGTAGAATCAATTTTGCTGAAGATAAATTGTGAAAATCTTTTAATGGTTGAAAGAAGTAGAGGTGCCTTGTTGGGAAGATAATCCTTGCAAAGAACTTCATTGCACTTGATTTTCTTGAAAAATGATCACTAATAACAATGATGGGTAGCCAGATTCCCTCTTTCATGTCTAAGGAACTATTTAAAGCTTTCAAAATAAAAAGTAAGTCTGTCTTTCTGTCACATTGAAAAGAAGCTCCAAATGGCTCCACTATTTAACTATGTGCTATTGGTGCTTGCACTCTTGCCATCATTAGCGTTAACATTCTTGTTAGGTCTATTACCAAAAAGTCTTCATCTCAGAAATAGTAAATACCTCCCTTTCCTTTGTTCAATTAGACATTACTCCAATACATACTAATATTTAAAAAATCGCAAATAACATGTTTATTTACTATTTTACAATTACACATTACCTCTTCAATTATACAAATTAAACAATTTAAACCTTCACATCTAATTATAGGATTAAATTTTAATAAATTATGCCCTCATTAAATTTTAATAAATTATGGTAAAACATCCTGCAAGCTTTAACAACTTTTTTAGCTGTGATAGTAAATCGCATTCTCTAAGCGAAGCTTCTGAATCAAATTCTCGAAGTATGAAGTATGTTGTTTTGACTGTCGAACGTGCTGCTTACTAGATTTATTACACCGAGCCTATGTTCCGCTATTATTTTTGTTTTTTGAAAATAAATATTTAAACAGAATTACAATGACTTTTAAGGGCACTGTTTTCTGTGTACCGAGGAAAAGTGAAAAACATTGTTCAAATATACTGGGATTAGACGAAGAGAGATGCTGTTTTTTAAGTATTTTGTATGAATTTGAATTTGGTATATTTTTTATTTAATTTACACAATAATTTTTTGGAATAACAAGTTTTAGTTGAAATTTTTTAGTAATTTTAGTGTTTCAGGAGTTTTTCAGGGTGTTAAATTTATAATGCAATCAAAAGCTAATTTTAGATAACAAAAGATAATATTCGACCCAAATTTTTTTTTGCATGTGTTGAGAACCCGAATTGAAATATATTAAAATTTGATAGATAAGAGCTAGAACAAATATTTGACTTCAATCTTATTATAAGATACAGCTTGAGTGGAGCTAATGGTTAAGAACATGTGTTTCCTCCTAAAACAAACAAAAGGGTCTCATATACCAATTTGGTAATTTAATTTTTCATAATATTCCCACAAAACCAAGCATGCTTGTGAAAACATTTTCCGAAATCTATAGTCAATATAATTTTTCACAATATTCTCAAATCTAGTGAATTTATGCTATCAACTTATTTTTTCAAAATATTACAAAATTCTACAAACAAGTTATTTTTAGTAAAACAGTTTAAAAAATTTACCATCAATTTAATTTATTTTTCAGAAAAATTTCAAAATTTCGCAAACGAAAACACTAGAAAATATTCTCCAAATCCCGCCCTTCATTTAACTTTTCAAAAGATTCTTGAATTCTACATTATTTTAAATTCACCTGAAAAACAGATAAAATTGCACACAATGATATATTCTCTATTATTCATGAATGAGGAAATTACGCACATATTGATACAATCAATAGTCTCAAGATAGGAATTCTATCTTGGACGTACACTAGTGTGGTTGAGAGATTCTCTCAACCACACACTAACTAGGAGAAAACTAAATTCCTATTATGTAGGAACAAACTCCTCAAATGGAGAATTACAACCATAGACAAGTAGGAATTAATTATTTCTAATTCCCCCCCTTAATGACTACTTGTCATGATAGTCAAATCCACCACCATCAGACGAATTGCATGTACAGAACTTCCAAAAAACAAAGAGAGATTAGTGCCTTTCTAAGCCAAATATTCATGTCCAAATAACAATCGCAAACAATTGCGCTGATTGCGCCTTTCGATGCAACTGTCAGATAGAAAAGTGCACCAACCCTCTTATGCTCAGACACACCAATATCTGAGACGGTGAGCCAGGTGTTACTGCAGTCCACCTGCTCCTATGAGCACAAAGCTTCCATGTACACATTAGCCACTCAGACAATATGCCACCACCGGGCAAGTCCGATCTACCACCACTGGGCAAATCTGCCAACTTCAATATGCCACCACCGGGCAAGTCCGATCTACCACCACCGGGCAAATCCGGAACTTAAACGTGCCACCACCGGGCAAATCTGCCAACTTCAATATGCCACCACTGGGCAATTCTGATCTGCCACCACCGGGCAAGTCCAGTAGCCACTAAGGCTCTGTATGTGGTTTCTGGCTCACCACAAACCATCACTTTACAGTGACAAAAGATGGTTTCAGGCTGACCATAAACCATTACAAAGTGGTTTTAAGATCACCACGAACTTTCAAATGCCTTTACAAGGCTTACATTCCATACTTCAACATTTGGAGTTTCTGGGTACATATAACAACCAACTTGCTTATAACATGCTAGGGAGTCTATTCCACAAACCACACTAACTCAAAACAAACATCTACTTTGTTGTCCACCATAAACGTTGTTGCTGCTTCATTACCTCATCTTCTCCTACATCGTGGGCATCCTTATTTGTTCAAATAACTTCTTGGAACTCCATGCTTATCCTGTCATTTGTTAGAGTCGTGAATTCTAACGAAACAACTTTACCTACATTGATTTAGCTAGGCTCAATAATATTTAAACATGGTTCCAAGAAAATACAACATAAACTCTTCAAATTTAATTTCTCTATCTCCGCCCAAAGATGATCATTTCCCAAACTAAGAATTCTAAGCCCCACGTCGGGTGATGACTTGAACAACATCAATCAATTCTAACCTTGAATAGCAGTTAGTAAAGATATAAATCCAAAATATGTTTATAGAAAGGAGATGGTTTTTGGAGTTGTCGACGATGAGATTTTGCCATAAATGTCTGGTCTACGATGCTCAGAAATGGGCATGTGCATCCTCACAGAACCTAAAAAAAGTTGGATCAATCTCAGCGATCGCTATACCTGTTGATAAACGATCTGAGCAACGAGCAACAACAGTTCCCCATGGATCAATAATTATAGCATCACCATAACTTTCTCTTTTCTCATTATGCTTTCCAGCTTGCGCAGCAACAATGACATAACATTGTGTCTCGATTGCACGTGCTCGAAGAAGAATCTCCCAATGTGCTTGACCAGTCACCTTTGTAAAAGCTGAAGGAACTAACAATACCTGTGCATTGTGTTGGAAGCGCAACTGTTGTAAAGTTCAGGAAACCGCAAGTCATAGCAAACAGTTAAGCTAAGTCGACCAATTGGGTTGTCTGCAACAACTAGCTGTTAACCAGATGTTGTAATGTTGCTTTCTTTAAGAACTGGACCGCCAAGAACATCAACATCAAACAAATGAATTTTGCGATAGCTACTTCGAATGTTACCCAGGTCATCTAGCAATACATGTGTGTTACAAATATGCTTTTCATCTGGGCCTTTCTCTTGGAAACCCCCCAGTGATAGCCATATCCTAGATTCTCTTGCAAGAGAATAGTAGTGTTGCATGATAGGCCCATCCAAGGTATCTGCTATGTTGAGACTCTCCACACTCTGAGAACTGAAAATAGAGAAGTTCTCCGGCAAGCTGAGAAACTTTACTCCTCTTGCTGCTGCCTCCTGCACCAGTCGAGAACAGGTCTGAAAATTGACATTGAGATCGTCCGTAGAAGTCATCTGGGCAGCTCCTACTTTCACTCGCCCCGCCATGGAGAATTCAGCAGAGCAGAGAGTAGTGCACTGAAGATGTCTATACACACTTGTCGATCCACCTCGCAAGCTTGCACCTCCTCACAGCATGGTCGAGAACTTTTGCGCCTCGACTCCATGTTGTATTCGAAATGGGCAACATATCCAACACATGATCCATCACTCCACCAGATTCCGATGTAATAAGATAGTACATCGACCAAAAGAAAACCATAGACTGAGAGAAAAAGTTCAAAACCCCTGCTGCACTTCCTGTCATAACCACAAATAGAGATGCAGATTTTCTATGCCTTCCCTATTCTCAAGGTCATCTGAAGCAGCAGTAAATTACTAGTCGGCTCGGCCTCGACCCAAATCCAAGAAAGTGGCCTAGGTCGAGACTGGACCCAAAGGGGAACGAATTGAAAGCTTGCCACACAGATGTGATCTTCACACAGATGCAATCTTCACCGAAGCACACTTCAATCTGCAGGTCTGCAGCAACGAAAGTTTCCACAACAGCCACAAACCAATCCAGCAAGCATGTAGATCGATTACTAAGTTACCTCAAGCATGCAGATCTCCTCCAAGCACTCAGATCTCCACAGATCTGCATGCGGATCTCCACAGAGCACCTCTACACTGACTGTCTCTCAATCATTTCCTTTGCAAATTCAGGATCAACCAACAGACTAAATAGATCTGGATTCTTGTCATAGGCCTTCTTGATCCGATCGAGGAAAATCGCACGAATGATGCAACCACCCTTCCAAATTCGGGCGAGCTCTCCCAGCTTCAAATCCCATCCCTTTTCTATGCTCTTCGCACGGATAAGATTTATTCCTTTCCCTGTCGCTGGGGCGTCGTAACCACAAAGCTGATCTCCTATCGAACGGTGTAGGGTAGCAAACCCATCGAAATCCAGTCTGTCGACCCCCTCCCGTAAGAAGCCGCGAATCGTCGGTTCCAGATCGGGCAGCAGGATAGGTAACCCAGGTTCTCCAAGGCACGGCCAAGCTCGTCGACAGAGATCTGCCTGTCACTGTTACTGTAGAAGGCGTCGAAGATTATCCTTAGCCTCACATTGTTCAGGCTCTGGTTCCGCAGCCTGAATGACCGAGAGGGCTGGGTAGTCTGCTCGTTCGGCAACCCATTTGCGGCAGAAGGGGGTATTTTCTGCTGAACAGATGGTTGTGAAAGAGACAGAACCTCCACGCTTCTGCTTCGCACTCACAAGAGTCTTAGACAACCTAGAAGCAGCTCTGCCCCCTGTTGACCGACTGCCACCATAGCATCCATCCCTCTGATCACTCAAATTCTGTCCAAAACGTTGAAAGAAGTCCTCGAGTAAGGACCTTGGTGCATTGGAATCCAGCAACCTTTGCAATATATCTATAGGCCGATTAAACACAATTTCCATCAGACCCATTGTACCAAAAACAACAGCTCTCCTCCTGGGAAGAAGATGTTGTGTAACTAAATCACCACGAGCCCATAATTTCTTGGCTCATGTCGTTTCACTTGACTCTCCAATGTTTCCAGAGTCACATGGCTCAAGAACCAAAGCTTAAACAACAGCCTCTCTCTCTGGCAATGGAAAGACATCAGAGATGGAAAGTGTTCTACCCTCAACTGACAAAGGAGAAACTGTTTCTCTCTGTAAGGGGCCTGGGCCTTCTTCTGTGATGGATTCTATTCAATGCTCGGCAAAATGCGTTCTATTAGCGGAATCGAACTGCACAGCGAACGAACGGTGGAATTCTAATGCAATCATGCCGACCTCTATGCTCTATCAAGACGCCCACAGGCTACCACCAATCCCCCACAACACAAATTCAATAACACATGATTTGTTTGATAGATCAAATCACTCCACCACTAAAGAAGATTAACTCACTCAATCGATAGCAGATCCATGCAGTGGTTAAACTGTACCTCCTCCTTCATGGTGAAGTGCTCCAACAAAGATCCCCCTTGTTGCGACCTCGTCCAAGCGTACAAGAGACAATGCCTCCACAACCAGTCACTCAAGCACTTGAACAGACCACAAAAAAAATTGATGGACAAACAACATATACTAAACTCTTTATTTTCCCTCAGCCCAGGAGGGGCCAGGCCCTCACAGGCTCTGATACCAAGATAAAATTGCACACAGCAATATATTCTCTATTATTCATGAATGAGGAAATTACACACATATTTATACAATCAATAGTCTCAAGATAGGAATTCTATCTTGGACGTACACTAGTGTGGTTGAGAGATTCTCTCAATCAAACACTAAACTAGGAGAAACTAAATTCCTATTATGTAGGAACAAACTCCTCAAATGGAGAATTACAACCATAGACAAGTAGGAATTAATTATTTCTAATTAAAACGTGTAAAAATTCACACAGAAAACATGCTAATATTTAAAGAATTGCAAGTAACATGCTTGCCTATATCAAAGTGACTTTAACTAATCTTTAGGTGGGCAGTATATCAACTCTAACTTCTACAAATTTCGGTTATAAAATATTTATTTTAATTGTCAGCAAATGTTAAAGTTATTGTTTAAATTATTTTTTTAATAGTAAATGTGAAATTTCGAAGTGCTTGCAACTTATATGAAAACAAACGTTGCAAATCCCCATACATTTCTGAAATAGGTAAAGGTGACTCCCTATCAATTTAATATTCTCAGGTGAGCTTTGAAATTTGGAAACAGGCTTTGCAAGTCCCAATAAACGTGAGGATATGGTCAGTTTCCACATTTGTTATGACTATGTATCCCTGAGACGAAATTTAGCTCTGAAATCCAATTTTAATTTGTTAGAGGAACACGTCCAATGTAATCCAAAGTAAGAGATCCATGGTATGGAGAGTCTCCCCTCTTCAATCCTGTATTTATTTCATTTTTTAATTCAGATTGGAGTACAGCGCAATCGGGTGGCCCATCTCATTCACAGCCAAACCACCTGGCTCATCAACCATAGCATTTGTGACGCCAATCTCGCGATTAGAGCCAACACGTGCCTCATAGACGGGAACTTCGTTGCAATTGTCCAGGTTAAGGTTCGGCTCTATGAAAAATCCACCCACTCTAATATCATCATATATCAAGGAACACGGAACCAACCATAAACCTAATGTAATTAAGCAAGATGAGAAGAACTTCACAAAGGATTTCTTTGATACGATAGAGATGGTGAAGTTCCTCTATGAAGAGAGGAATATACGATAGAGATGGTGAAGTTCCTCTATGAAGAGAGGAATACCAGGCTGCAAGGGGAAAGTTCCAAACCTCCCAAAGGAGAGGGCTCTTTAGGAGGAGTTAATGGAAATGGAGACAAACCTCCACCCTCTCCACCATCTTCTTCATCTTCTTCTTCACACGCATCTCCACCCTCTTCCACTAACACAACCCTTACTCATACGCATCATCATACTTCAAAAGGAACTGGTAAATCACCTTTTTTAAACCTCGATGTTAAATTTGAGCTGCCCATGTATAAGGGTGAAGTGAATGCAGAGAAGTTTGATAATTGGATTTGTCAATTAGATGGATTCAAAACCTTCAAAATGATGACATAAAGATTCAGTTAGCTTATTTGAGAATGGAGGGTGCAACACTATTATGATGGGAATCAAAGACCCAAGAGGAGATTAAAAAAAATGGTAAGATCTCAATTTCTTGGAATGATTTCATTGCTACAATCAAAAGACAATACTACCATCTAGCTTATATGTATAAGGAATCATGAATTGGCAAAACTTTAGACAACTTAAAAGTCAAAATGTGCAAGATTACACCCAAGAATTCAGAAAAAGGTCTTTGATGTTACGTGTAGATTTGCAATGACAAGGCACATTGTTGAAGTACATAGGGGGTTTACACAGTTACCTTAGGCATACTATCTTAATATTTAATCCCAATAATCTAGACAATGTGTGTGTGCAAGCCACTCATCTTGAGGCAAGAGGGAAAAACACCCCAGAAAAAGGTAGTAAAAAACCATTTAAGGGTAAAGAGAAAGAAAAGGGTTTCAAGGGAAAGAAAAATGCATCCATCAAAAAAGAAGGAGAGAAAGTTACATGCAAATATTGTTCCAAAGAGGGTCATGATGAAGCTCATTGTTGGAAGCTTCAACCCAAAAGGAGACCAAAGAAAAACAACAATAAGGGAAAACAAAGGACAACTGCAACCACTAAATAGGATTTGGGATCCAATTCAGGTGATAAAACTAAAATCACAGCCATGTGGTTAAAAGGAAAATAATCCATTGCCATCACTAATACTTCAAGCTCGCAAAATGAAACTCTAAACAAAAAGAGGAGAATAGAAATTTTTCACATAAGGGTGATGTCAAAACGCAACAAGATTGATACGCTTTTCGATAGTGGCTCTCAAGCCAATCTTATCTCTGAAAACATTGTCAAAAGTTTAAACTTGGAAACCATTACACATCATAAACTATATCCACTTGGATGGGTGTGTGACATTGTGAAATTGCAGGTTACTAGAAAGTGTAAACTGAAATTCACTATTACTACAAATTTCATAGATGAAGTGGAGCTTAATTGTGTGATGTTAAATATCTGTGGCTTAGTTTTGGGTAGCTAGTACTTTTATGATAGAAAAGATATCTTCCATAGACATGAAAATAAATATCATTTATTCAAAGATGAAGTAGAATATATTGTGAGAGCTCATAGCCAGAAAATAAATATTTCGCTTCTTAATGCAGGGTAGATGAAAAGACTAGTGCATTCGAGCAAGAATTTTATGCTTCTCATGATCAAATCCAAGAATGATGTTGATAATAAATTTTTTAAAGGTTGTGATTCGAATTTGAAATATGAATTGGTTGACATAGTTAATGAATATGATGAGATGTTTAAAGAACCAAAGGGATTACCTCCCAAGAGAAGAATCCAACATGAAATAAAGTTGCAACACAAGTGTCTTGTTCCTAACATTGTCATTTACACGATGTCAGTAATGGAAAGCACAAAAATTAAGACACAAATCCAGGGATTGTTGAATAAAAAGATCATTCAACCTTCTCTTTTACCATGTTGTGCACCTTTTGTTTTGTTGCCCAAGAAGAATGGTAAGAATTTCATTGAATGGGATTCAAGAAGTGGTTTTCATCAAAGTAGAGTTGTTGAAGGAGATATATGGAAGACGACATTCAAAACTTTACAAGGTTTGTTTGAATGGCTTGTTATACTTTTTGGTCTTTTCCATGCTCCTACTACTTTCCTGCATATGAAGCAAGACATCTTGAAGCCATTTCTAGACAAGATAGTCTACTTGGATGACATTTTTATTTTCAAAAAATTTCATTATGAACATGTCATGTGTGAGAAAAAAATACTTGATATCATATGTCAAGAACATTTGTTTATGAAGATGTCAAAAGTATATGCTAGATAAAACTTCTTTGATGTACTAGAGCCGTGAAATTGGTTCTTCCAAGCGCGATACTATAATTCTAACGAGTGGGATCTGTGGAAGTTGCAGACCTGTCACTCTGAGCTCCATTCCAGTAGTCTGCTTGGTCGTCATAGTTTGTGGTGGTATTGACTGCATTCCTACCGACACAGGTGAAAGAATTATACATCCTTGTGAAGCCGCAAATGCCTTTTCTCTGCTTGCAATTTAAGCAGGCATGCTCAAGATAGTCATTTGGATAAGAGGTTTTTAGGCAGTAGCCCAATGTAGGAAGATATATTTTGTTAATTTTTCTTCTATTGTAGCTCATTTGCATTCGTTGGCAGTTGTGAAAAAGGTCTTCCAGTGGAGAGGCAAACAATGAGAGACATTTGATGCTTTAAAACAAAAAAGCAGTTTAGCGTTTATACTTACTTTTCTAAACTTGAAAAATACATTTAAGTTTCAGGTTGATGTATGCGATTATTCCATGGGGGCAATCTTTTTGCAATGTGGCAAGCCCATTTCTTTTCATTCAGAAATTTTCAACGGTGAAGTGTTTAAATTGCAGCGACAAAGGCACTTCCATTGGATGGGTTTTCTTCTACTATTCCACTCAGTCAAAAGGTATAAGGCACAAGTTTTTTGATGTACTTTATAGGCCTATAGTTTGTATAAATACTTTCCTCAAACATCATTTTGTTTTACATGAAAGTTATGTTCATAAGAATACAAACTTTCAAGATGTATATTCAAGCTTGAGTCAAAGGAATCAAGTGGAGAATTTTTTTTACCATATGCATCATAATGTATTGTATCATCTTGGTAAGAAGGATGTTATATTTATAGTAACATGGAAAAATCCAAAGAGTTCATTGAACGACTCCAAATGGTACATCAACAATGCAAAAACAACTTGAAAAGGGCAAAGGCAAGTACATAGCAAGGCACGGTAAGCGTCGTTATGTCACAAGTTCCAACTCAGTAATAAATGGATCGAAATTAGAAAGGTGAGGGAACTATACCTTCATCTGTTGGACAACTGAAAGTGATTTTTTGGGGTCCAAAAGACTTCCAGTGAGGAGGAGTGATCAGGTGCTCAAAAATCAAAGTTGTCAGAATGGTATGGAACCTGAATGAATGCGTAGTGCTTGTCATCCTAAATTCGACGCAACTCGTTTCACGCGAAACAAACACCGTATGTCTTTAGAAATGCATTCTGTTCACTTTGGCAAACACGTGATTTTTTTGAAAAAAAAGGACAGGCCAGTCCAGAGTCCATACTGTTGAATAGGCTACCCATTTGGTGTTGACCGTGCAGCTGAGGTGGAACTATAATCTCATTAGCGAATGGTTGACTACCATGTGGCATGCTCGTATAAGGATGAGTTGGTAGGGTGCTATTGGTTGAAGACTGTATAGGTGGACTAATGAGAGGGTGACACATGGCAAACCCAGAGGCCGCTACGTGCCCTCTCAAAGGGCGAATAAAATTTTATGTGGGGATGTTGGGGTCGAACCCACAACCTCACCCACAACAACACCAAGCTTTACCACCACGCCCTCAGGTTGGTTCTTAACTAACATATCACAGGCGGTTCGACATTAAAGACTCGGCCCAAGAGCAAGCCAAGGTGCAATGTGATAATCGCAATCACATATCGCAACAAGGAGGGCCTTAAAGAATTGACCCCTGGCAAGATCAGGGTTTTGATGCGATCACACATCGTAAAAGGAACAACACTACCAAAATCGGCCCCCAGCGTATCGGGTTGCGATGCGATATTGCAATCACATATCACGCATTGCAAGTCACGTATATCTATTACCCCCTTGACTCTGCCGATTGCAAATTGATGGATCCCGTATGTGATAAGATTATGGGTTCCTCTTGATAGTTCCGTTGGGTCCACCATTTATCGCAATCACATGTTGCCCTATGCCGCGTTCACAGACCATAATATCATCGGTTCTCCACCAATTATGATTTGCGATGGAGTTGTCGGAACCGTCGCCTTAACCACTGGACCTAACCACCTTGTATGTGACCACTAGGCCTTAACCGCAAGATAGGTGAGAAAGTTGGCGGGACTGCCAATTTCAACAGAACTGCCAGAATTATCTCCAGATAATGAATTTAAGTGGCAGTTAGCCAAATTTAAAGGAAATTGTAAAAAGACTGGCCGAAGTCATAACTAAGGAAATTTTCGATCAAACAGGGAGGAAAAAGAGGATAGGGAACCATTATTGAGAATTCCTTATTGAAGCAGGTTTCAAAACATTTGAGCATTGTAAATACATATTTTTACACTTTTGAGCATAATAGAGAGACCAAGTCGTTGGAAGCTAGACCAAGGAGACGTAGCCCAGGAGGGCTGAACTCCTTTATCATGTTCATGTTGTAATGTGTTTTTGATGATGTTCTGTACATGTTTATGCTACAGTCCAGTATCTTATTTATCTTAAATTTCTAAAAAAATTAACATAAAAACTCTTCATTTCACTTACAAAAATTCATGAATCCTTAAGCACAATGAAAGCATTTTGCTTATAATCTGAGGAGGATCTTAGCACTGCAATCTAATATTCTAAATCAGATTGAGCACACCTCCAAATGCATTGTGATTATCAATGGCACTCAACATCCATTCAATGGATGCCTTCCCCATAACTCATCCTATGATGATGGTTAACCGTGGATAGGTTAGGGTAATTACCTCATTGGGTCACTTTAGATAGACCTCATTTGGCACTTCTCCACTGATTCTGATGGCTTTGCAACTCCTGTCCTCCAGCTGCTTGTTACAGTGGGAAAGGGTGTGGAACCCTTGTGAGATGAAAGTTCCTCATCATTTCGATCATACCTCGCATACAACTACTCAAGAAACCCTAAGCTCTCCATTGTTCTAGTTGCAGTGTTTCTATTTTGATTTCATTGCTTCATGCAGAGGAATCCTCCCTTCATCTTCAATTCAGGTAAATTTGTATTGTAATTTTTTGTCGTTCCTCCTGTTCCATTTACTTGGGGTTTTGGTGCTAAATTTTACTACAAGTTAACTCCCATGTGTGTTGTTTCGACAAGTGGGATGGCCATCCTCCAAGTCTGTTGGCTCCTCCACACTACTTCGAAATGTTGGACATTCGTCTCTAAGTTGACTCTTTTGTGCACTTCTGCTTTCTGGACTTTCTGTCCTCAACAAACCTCGGATGGAGGAATTGGTTGGGGAAACTATGTCAGATTGAGCCTCCGTATGCAAGAGGGTGTTTTCCTCTGTTTTAATTCTCCTTGGGGTTTTGTCTTTACCTCTAGCATACTCTGGCGAGATGCTAGAGGGTGGTTTCGAACCTTGAGGCTAAGGGTTGACCCTACTGAATGGTTAATGGTATTTAATCTATACTCTTAAGTGGTTTCGGTGTTGATTTTTTTACACTGTTACAACTAACTTATATATATTATCTATACTCTGATACTGTCTACATATTTGTCATTTTTTTAGATGATGGCTCTGTTATTTATTTTGGGAGAAGGTTCTGTCACATTCTCATGAAGTTCGCCTTTTGGGTCTTTGCAAAGAGGGGGTTCCTAGTACCAGGACCACTCAAATCCCTATCAGGTCGAATTAAGACCTTTTTTAGAAGAAACCTGGGTTATTCGAGTAGGTGCCCCCCATACCCAGGGGTCTGCACATCTACGACTGTCAATTTTCTAATTTTATACTTTAAGAATGACTCACATTTCTTTGTCACAAGTGTTGTGTTCTATTCAGGTTCGTGTGTTAATTTGGCTGCCCATGATGGCTTCTATTTATTGACCAAGTCATAGGACTGTTAGTGCCATTGTATTTTCCACAATTCTGTATGCATTAAATGGACTCATTTATAATTTTGGTACAGTTGGTTTTGCTCAATGTTGTGTGTACAGTTGGTTTTGCTCAATTGCACAACATTGTTCTGGTGGTTCTAATCTCCTATTTAGCCATTTGATCAAGACCCTCCACAACCTTTACTAATGTTTGAACTGCCTCAGATTTATTCGGTTACCCGACGGCCTAGCAGATAATGGGTTGTGGGTGGATATGGAATTTCCAGATCTTGTTCATCTCCCGATTGCGGCTTAGTCTAACTGGTACCGATCATTGGTCTCAAGCAAAATTCTGTTGCTATTCTGAGACCGGTTTTTTTATGTGGGAAATAGATTCAGTTGATTATAACATCGCTTTAGCATTATGGCTCCTTCACTGGTTATCTACATGTGTAAATTTCCACTTTGTAGACTAAAGACTGTTTCACAAGGAAATGAATATGATTTAATTATTATTCTTTTCAGCGTTCATTTTATTTAATATTAATCTGTGTTGTCCTTGCACATGGAACTGGTTGTTTTTCTTATGTTGGGGAATAATCCCAAATTTTTGCATAAACCAACATGCTCCTTCATTTGTGTTTTAAGGAACAAAAGCTTACTGTCTATATTCCATATTTTTGAATTTCTTTAAAAAATATATATATAGATATATATACACCGTTGTGACACACCACTACACATTTTTTTTTATATAACTAATTATGTTCTAGACAGAAACATACAACACTGGTTACTGTTATTTCTTCTTAACAAATGATATAAATAATTGGTTTTCTTTCATTTTCCGCAGATAGAGTCGCCAATTTGTAACACAGTAACACAAAAACACAGTAATATAAATGACAGTAACGTAAATTGCATTAATTATACCAACCAGAACTGGAAGTCTCTCTTCCCAATCTTGAGACCGAAAATGACGTCTAGTCTCCATTCCAGCTTCCACTCATCTAGATAGTATAGGTTCAAATCCCAAGTTGTCTAATCTCCAAACTTTAGGATCCCCGTCCAATTTAGAGTCCCAACTTGCAAGGATATACCAAGGATTCCACTGGCCCAAGTCCAACTCAAGAACCAGGAAGTCTCTCCTTCCAACCTTGAGACCAACAATGACGTCTAGTCTCCCCTCGAGCTTCCACTCATCCAAGTAGTGTAGAATGACGTCTAGTCTCCCCTGGAGCTTCCACTCATCCAAGTAATGTAGGTTGAAATCCCAAGACATCTAATCTCCAAACCTCTCGAGCTTCCACTCATCCAAGTAGTGTAGAATGATGTCTAGTCTCCCCTAGAGCTTCCACTCATCCAAGTAGTGTAGGTTGAAATCCCAAAACATCTAATCTCTAAACCTCAAGACCCCTGGTCCAGTTTAGAGTCCCAACTTGTAAAGATCTACCAAAGATTCCACTGTTCCAAGTCGAGCACAAGTATTCCCCATAACATCAAAACTTTGCTTCCAGCTCAAGTATTCCTCATAACATCAGTACTCCCCTCACCTGCACAATGTCCTGTCCTATGTGAAGTCTGTGTATCCTTTCACTCTTCTCCCTCTTGTTCCTATGGGGCTCTCTCTCTTTTCGCAAAAAAAAAAAGCAGAATCCTTCCTTGGAACTATCCCTTTTTAAGGAGGAAAAGAGACTCAACTGACCTAATTGTCTGAGAGTTTTCTTTACTCAATTATACATATATCAACTTTTCTTTTTAGTACTCAAGAACTTTACCAAGCCTAAGTCTCTACATTTATTTGGTCTTCTACTTATGCCAAAATTAGTTCCAAAATTTATAAAAAAATAAATAATGTCAAGATTAAAACATAATTTCATGAGCAATCTTATTGGTGTCACACCATTTAATTTTTCAAAACATTTCCAAAATGTAATTTTAATTTCATTGGAGAGATTAAAAAGAGAAAAACGAGAGTTTCTTGTGAAAATGTTTTCCAAAATCCGTAGTCAATTTACTTTTTCATAATATTTCCAAAATTTTATAAAAAGGTAAATAATGTCAAGGTTAAAACATAATCTTACGAGTGTCACACCTTTTAATTTTTCAAAATATTTCCAAAATCAGTAATTTTAATTTCATTGGAGAGATTAAAAAGAAAAAAAACCAGGCTTGCTTGTGAAGATATTTTCCAAAATCGGTAGTAAATTTAATTTTTCATAATATTTTCAAAATCTGCAATCCAGATAATTTATAGAGTCAATTCAATTTTTGAATATATTCCCAAAATATGCAATCTAGGTAATTTTAGCTGGAGAGATTACAAGAAGCCAAAAGAATAAAAACCAAGCTTGCTTGTGAAAATATTTTCCAAAATCTCTAGTTGATTTAATTTATATTTTAGAATATTCTCAAATTTTGATTTCAGTTGAAGAAATTCAAAGATTGAAAGAAAAAAACAAAAAAAGTCGTGAAAATATTCTCCAAAATAGTTTAACATAATCTTTAGGTGGGGAGGAATAACAACTTCTACAAGGATTAAAATTTGAAAAGAGGCTTTGCCCAAATTCCCATATTATGTATGCAATAAGTTTAATTTCTAGGTTCATGCATTGTCTAAGTAAGATTCATTTTAGAGCAACGAAAAGAATTTTAAGATATCTCCATGGAAAAGGTAATTTTAGCATTTGGTACACTTCAATAAATAATTTTGTGTTGGCTGATTTTGATTTCTTGATGATAGGAAAAATACTTTAAGTTTTCAACCTCAGATTAAGTGCAATATCATGGTATTCAAAGAAACATCTAGTTATTTTCTTTATCTTCTAGAAAACCAAATTATATTGTGGTAGCATTAGCAACATGTGAAATAATTTGGTTTAAGAGAATCTTGACAAAAAACAAGAGCAACAAGATGCTATAACTATTTATTGTGGTAACATGCCTACAATTTCCATAAGTAAATACCAGTGGTGCATAGTTGTACCAAACATATTGATATCAAGCAACATTTTACAAGAGAGTTTTGTGCAAAAGGAAGAATTGAAATAAAGTTTTGTAAAACAAATCATCTACTTGCTGATATCTTCACCAAAGTACTACCACGATAGAGGTTTCATTGCATAAGAAGTTTTTTGGAATCATATCATTAAGCATTACGAGGGAGTGTTGAAGATAATGCTTAGTTTTTATTATTGCAATATGTAATTTCTCATATATTTCTATAACATTATAAACAAATTGAGTATTCACAGATTAAATTACGGGTAGTGAGAAATAGTCTCAAATGATTAGTTAAACAAATATAACAACTTCTATATTTGTATAAACCTAAAGACTATATATGAATGTATCACTTCCTTAGTAAAGAAGATGAAGAAATATTTTCAAGCGTTTATTTTTTTTATGTTTTTCTCCAATGTTTGTATTCTTTATTGTGTTTTAGTAACTATATTTGTCTCCTCATAATTGAACATTACTGTTACAAGATGAGGGTGCTTCTGAGTGAATGGGACCTATGGCATTAATTTCTGCTCACCACTTGAAAATATCAATAGAAGATTCAGCTTCATGACCTTGTTTACTTGCATATCATTAGAATATTCATCTTCATGACCTTGCTTACTTGCAATTGTGTGGACATTGGCATGAGAACACCTGTATAGCATAAATTTTGTTGAAGGTAAATTGTGAAAATATTTTGATGGTTGAAAAAGGTAGAGGTGCCTTGTTGGGAGGATAATCCTTGCAAGGAACTTCATTGCACTTAATTTTCTTGAAGATTGATCACTAATAGCAATGGTGCGTAGCCATTCCCTCTTTCATGTCTAAGGAGCTATTTAAGGCTTTCAAAATAAAAAGTAAACTAGCCTTTTTGACACATTGAAAAAAACTTCCAAATGACTCTACTATTTAGCTATGTGCTATTGGTACAGACACTCTTGCCATAGCACAATTATCAAGTCTATTACCAAAAAATCTTCAATGAAAAATAGTAAATACCTCCCATTCTTTCGATCAAGTACACATTACTCCAATACATACTAACATTTAAAGAATTACTAGTAACATACTTATTTACTATTTTGCAATTACACATTACTGTTTTATGCATTCACTATATTACAATTAAGCATTACCCCCTTTACTCAAATTATACAAATTAAATAATTTAAACCTTCGCATCTAATCATATCATTCAATTTTAATAAATTATGTTATAGTTATAAGAAGAGCTTTGACGTAAATAACATGAAAAAGACCTTTGTCGACGCGTTTCGAACCAATTAGTGTGGTTCATCGTCAGGACAACTTGTCTTGACGATGAACCACGCTAGTTGGTTCGAAATGGGTCGATAAAGGTCTTTTTCATGTTATTTACGCCGAAACTCTTCTTATAACTATGATAAATCACATAAGCCTCAATTCTACAAATTATGTCATCATTAAATTTATTTTAATAAATTATGATAAAACATCCTTCAAGCTTTTAACAACATTTTCCGCTGCAATATTAAATCGCATTCACTAAGCGAAGCTTCTGAATCAAATTCTCGAAGTATGAAGTATGTCGTTTGACTGTGGAACATGCTGCATTAAATTTTAATAAATTATGATAAAACATCCTTCAAGCTTTTAACAACATTTTCCGCTGCAATATTAAATCGCATTCACTAAGCGAAGCTTCTGAATCAAATTCTCGAAGTATGAAGTATGTCGTTTGACTGTCGAACATGCTGCATTAAATTTTAATAAATTATGATAAAACATCCTTCAAGCTTTTAACAACATTTTCTGCTGCAATATTAAATCGCATTCACTAACCGAAGCTTCTGAATCAAATTCTCGAAGTATGAAGTATGTCGTTTGACTGTCGAACATGCTGCATTAAATTTTAATAAATTATGATAAAACATCCTTCAAGCTTTTAACAACATTTTCCGCTGCAATATTAAATCGCATTCACTAAGCGAAGCTTCTGAATCAAATTCTCGAAGTATGAAGTATGTCGTTTGACTGTCGAACATGCTGCTTTCTGGACTTATTACACCAAGCCTATGTTCCTCTATTATTTTTGTTTTTTGAAAATAAATATTTACACAGAATTACAATGACTTTTAAGTGCACTGTTTTCTGTGTACCAAAGAAAAGTGAAAAATATTGTTCATATATATTGGCATAAGACAAAGAAAGATGCTGTTTTTTAAAGTATTTTTGGATGATTTTTTTTTAAGTATCATTGTATGAGAAATTTCAATTTAAGATTTTTAGTATATTTTTTTATTTAATTGGTTTAAATTTGTGTAATAATTTTTTTGGAATAATAAGTTTGAATTGAAAATCTTTAGTAATTCCAGTGTTTTAAAAGTTTTCTAGATATACATAATCAAAAGCTAATTTTAAAAAACAAAAAATAAGATTTGACCAAAAAAACAACCAACAAAGTTGGCATGTTTAGAGAACCCCGAACTGAAATATTTTAAGGTCTTATAGATAAGAACTATAAGACAAATATTTGACTTCAATCTTATTATCAGATACAGAGAACTTGAGTGGAACTAAGGGTAAAAAACATGTGTTTCCTATAAGCATTGAAAACAGGCTTTGCGAGTCCCAATAAACATGAGGATATGATCCATTGTTTAAATACCGAAATTTGGTCTCCACATGTCCTATGTATACCTGACACCCAATTTTAGTTAATTGGTATCTCTTGAGTGAGAGGAACACGTCCAATGTAATCCAGAGTAAGAGATCCATAGTACAGAGAGTCTCCCCTCTTCAATCCTGTATTTATTTCATTTTTCGAATTCGGATCGGAGTACAGCGCAATGGGATTGCCCATCTCATTCACAACCAAAATACCTGGCTCATCAACCATAGAACCTGTGAGTGCACCTCGAGCCAATCTCGCAATCAGAGCCAACACATGCCTCACACAAGGGAACTTCGTTGCAAGTGTCCAGGTTAAAGTTCGGCTCTGTCAAAAATCCACCCACTCTAATATCATCATATATCAAGGAACAGAGAAGCAGCGGTAAACCTAACAACTAACGGCTGCCCAGAAAAGACTATGAACGCCTAAAATTGGCTCCAGATGCAATTTCTTAAAAAAAAACCAATAGTTATTGAACTGGATATTACAGTGATAGAATAATACCGTCGGAAATCCGATCCAGAAGGCGCCGTTCCCGTCATAATGGATGTTATCTGGAAGTCCAGGGAGATTGTCAATGAAAGATTCGACTGTGCCCTTCTCTGGCCCCTTTAACCAGTACTTCTGGCAACGATACCTGTAATGAAAAACAGGGCACCGCTCAATTATAGTACATGATCTGGATCTTTCCTTACACAAATAATTAATTAATGATTGAGTGCAAGGCATACATACAGTGAAGTTTCACAGAAGACGAGGAAGTCCTGTTTGGCAGAGAGGGCCACTCCATTGGGGAAGTAAAGATCTGTGAGAAGTACGCTCGTTCTCTTGGTGGAGGGCTCGTATTTCAGCAACCGGCCGTGTGGTCGGTACTCCAAGATATCAAATACGTGGTCATGGAAGCCATATTTATATGAAGCATCTGTGAAATAAACTGCCCCTTCTCTGCTTACATCCACTCCGTCTGCAAATCTTTAATGATATAACCATGGAATGTAGTTATGAGTACTTGAAGAATTCCTTGAGTCTATTGGTCTATGCTAACTGATTTATACCTAATGTGATTCACATATATAAAAAAGCAAAGAGCTAGGATTTTAAAATAAATTTTACAAAAAAATTCATAATCATGATGCTCAAAAACATTACTTGACTTTCAATCCATCTACTTCATCTGTCAGGATCTCCACATGGCCTTCCGTCACATTTAGCAGACCCTGCAACACATAATGAGAATGGAATAAAATGAAGATGAGAAAATGCAGAAACGATGATAGGGCTCACCTGAGAAGGCTCGCAGACTAATAATTCTCCATGGCTGCCAAAAGCGAGGCCCAGAGGCCGACCTCCAACATATGTCCAGTTCTCCACTAGAACATCAAGGTTGTCTAGAAAGGAGATTCGCTTTATCCACCCATCCCCACAACCAGTATACAGTCTGCCTCGAGAATCGAACACCAGATCTTCTGGGTTGGGGATGAGTCCAGATCCAAGCTTCTGGGCGTTCTGTAGCCTCTTGTTGTGGGCGAATACGCCAAGCCTTTGGGGAGGATAAGGAAGGTCGATGTTTGCTGGATCGATTGGAGAATTTCTGAGGAGAGACGTCCAAGCTGCCGCTAAAGCTATGCATAGCGCAGCCGTTACCACTGCAATCGTGGGATTTGCCATCACATAAGAGAGGGCGCAGACCGTGGAACAGAGAGTACAGAGGCTACATATAGATCGTCACATGTGAACGACTAGTAGAGGAGAGGGTTAAAAGGTTCACACGTTGCAAAACATGGAATCCAATCGTAAAGTGAAGATTCCATAAAAGTCTCATACAAACGTCTGAGTTATGCTGAAATTTCAAAGGCCGATGTTCTTTACTGACTTATCATTCCCCGGGTTGAAATTTAGCCAAAATGTGACCCCCACTATTGTAGAGAGGTCGGCGAGATATCTCTTAGAAGGTTGTCGAGACACGGCAGAAAGGTTATCTCTGGAAATAGGAAATTACATGTAACCTAAGTTTTAGCTATGTACTCTCTACAACATTATATTACAAATGTGTTCTAAAAAATTACAACTTCATTTTTCTCGATAAGAGAAACTTTTGTGGCCTACTTCTAGCCACCACTTTTTGGGTGTTAGACAATTTTGGCTACCACTTTTTTCTACCGACTCCCCACTACTTACGTCTACCCAACACCTCTCATTGAAATGTTGAAATGTGGTAACAAAAATATTCTAGTTTTAATTTGTTTTTGAATTAAAATTGAAAATTAAAATTCGAATTTAGTCTCATGAGTTGCTTGAAAAAAATTAATTAATTCATCTTAAGTTAATTAGTTGGAGAAATTTAAGCTAAAAGTCTTTGTGAAGTCATGCAACAGTTATCTCTTAAATTAAGGAGATTATCCCTTAATTAAGGAGATAATGATGAGTTATAATTGAGTTGTAATTAGTTAGCTCAGTTAACTGAGTTATGTCCAATTAAATTAGTTCCAAAACTAATTGTGAGTTCAGTCAGTTAATGCATGCATGCATCAAACTAGCTTACTCCAAAAAACTTAAGATTCTCTCATAAATAACTCATGCATGTCTATTCAAAGAAAGACCCAGTTGAGATTAAAGACAAGGACAATGTACTATCAATTGCAAGAATTTTCCTATAAGGAAAACTCTTGTATGCAGAAAGAATTTCTTCCTTGAGATTTGCGCAGTTTTACAGAGTGTAAGATCAGTGTGAGTGATTAGTGTTACACATGGTAATAGTAAGATCACCCAAGAAAAAATGCGCTAGGAAATAGAAGATTGGAGGGTAGTGTAGAAGACTTAATGAGAAGTCTATTTTGCCTATGAGCATCTATGAGGATTGTGCTGAGAGCTCGCTAGTTGTGAGAACTAAAGTTGTGTGTAATCCTGAGATATTTCCACTTGTATGATAATACAAATAGTGGGGTTTTTAGCTGAGGCTTTCCCTTTAGTATTCCTCTGTGTTTCATGTGCATTGATTATGCTTCTGGTCATATGTGTTCTGCTTGATCTTGCTCAAATCTATTAAGCTTTCACAAGTTTGATTGTAGAAGTAGATTAAAGTATTTTTCTTTAGTTCTATTGTATTATCAGGTTAATCTACAGTGAGAATTTCTACATGGTATCAGAGTAAACGTTATCAGAGCTGTGAACAGTATATAGAGAAGAGAATTTGAAGTTTGAAGTTTGGGTTTGTAGGTATAAATCGAATTCATCTCATACTTCAGGTTGGTCAATAACGTTTTATGGCTTGAGACTCAAGTATGCCTTGGAAGGGAGCTCGAATTACATTGCATGGAAATATAGAATGGAAGCTATACTAGAAGACAATGGTTTGAAGGATTTCATTGATCAAGAAATCCCCAAGCCAGTTGTAGCTAATGCAAAAGAATTGGCTGCATGGAAGAAGTGTGTGGCAAAGACGAGATGGATTCTTCTGGAGGGAGTTCGAGACCATATTGTCTCGAGTCTCCATGGGAAGAATACTTTGTTTTCAATGTGGAAGACATTGAAGGACCTCTAACAGAACAATAGCGACTAGAGGAAATTGGTGCTAAAGGATAAGCTTCGGAAAATAAAGATGGAGAAGGGCGATACTATTTCTACATATTTGAACAAACTCACCACCTGCAAAGATGAGCTTGGTAGTGTGGAAATAACTATTGCCGATGATGATATGGTGAGCCTTCCTCTCCTCAGTCTTCCAAAGAGATGGAATAGCTACCAGGACTCTGTGAATGGAAGAGAGAAACTACCGGATTAGGAACGCCTATGGTCGGATCTTATGCAGGAGGAGATTAGGAGGATCAGTCGAGATGGTTCTTCATCAAAAAATGATGATGAAGAAAATTTGGCCTTAGTGAGTAAGGCAAGGAAAGGGAAAGGGAAGGCTTCCCATTCAAAATTGAATTCTTCTCATGGAGGGAAGAAGGGTGACAAATGTAAAGTGAGATGTTTTAATTGTCACGAGATGGGACATTATACAACTAATTTCCCATTGAACAAATCCAAGAAGGGATCCACAGAAAGATCGGAAGGTGAGGCATTAGCCTCTCAATTCAAAATGGACTTTACCCTCATCGCATGTATGGTTTCATCGATGGTGGGTTGCTGTAATATTCCTAACCCAGAATATTCCTCAAACCCCAGCAAAAACTCCAACCAAATATGTGCAAATGATATAATAACCCAGAAGTGATAAAATAATAGTGGAACAACATATAATAATGTAAATTAGAAATATAAGCAGATACACAAGAAATGCTGCGAGAAACGCTAAGCCATTTTATTATACTGAGCAATAAATGAGTACAAGAGGTGATTAGACAGATGGCACCTCGACTTGCACAAGGCAAGTGAAGAAATACTCTCAGAATGACAAGAATGGCCTCTCTGTGTGGATGCTGTTGTTGTGCTACTGCTGCTAATAGAAAACAAATGATGATTTGGCGTTGTTCCCCTCCTTGGAAAAAGCAGAAACTCAGGATTCGGGCTCTACTCAAGAAACCCAGAAAGCTTTCCTAGAATGGCCTCACACTGATCTGCATCCTAGCTACTGGGAAATTGTCATGCTTTTGTTGCCGCTGGAAATCGAATAAGGATTTGGGGCTGCTCCCCTCCTCAGAAAAGGCTGAAGCTCTGGAATCAGACTCTACTAAAAAAACCCAAAAAAAATCAGAAAGCTTTTCTGAAATGGCCGACCCCCAAAAATCACCCCCTTGGGGTTCTGCACAGTTTTTCGAAGACGCTGATGAATCTGCTGCTGAAATGCTGAAGAAAATTCTGCTAAAATGATGATAAAACTACTGCTAGAATGCCAATGGAAATACCTTGCCCGAGTAGGCACTCGAGGTCCCCCGGGGCTAAGGGTGTAATCTTCGAATGGAGACACTCAATGCACTAAACAATGCTGCAGACTAGGTAAACAACCAGCGTGCTCTAATTCGAAATGACTATCACAATTGCTCATAACTAGAATGATCCAAAATGAGGGGGCTCCTGTCTATTTTATAGCTTTTGCCTCTCACAATCACTAGGCTCACCTCCTCCTGCGTGATTCCCCTCTTGCCATGTGTTTGCGTGGGCCCATTTTTCTACGTCCCCCTTTGGCCCCCTTGGTTCCCCCTTAAGTCACAACATTGTGCTACCTAGGAAGTGACTTTTTATTCTAAAGTGAGTTATGTTCCCCCTTCCTCACTTTTTATTTACAAATAAGTATAGAAGGTAAAAATCAAACAAAATCGAATATTCCAATTAGCCATAGCTAATTAGGAATATTACAGTCTCCCCTGGAAAAATGTTGCTTGTCCCCAAGCAACTGAAGTGATGGATGCTGTAAGATCTCTTCACTCTCCCAAGTGGCATCCTCATCCGGCAAATTCTTCCACCTCACCAAGAATTCCTGGACCGTCCTACTCCGTAACCGTCTCTCCCTAGTGTCAATGATAGCCTCCGGATGCAATACCAAATGCCCCTCATCATCCATGGGTGGTAGCTCATCCGTCACAGTCACCTGTTGCCCCAATGCCTTCTTAAGGCATGATACATGAAAATTTTTATGAATCTTGCTGCCTTGGGGCAGCTCCAACTCATATGCAACCTGTCCAATCCTACGTATCACCCTGTATGGCCCATAAAAGCGGGGCTTGAGCTTCTCACCCCCCTTCTACTTCAGCATTGATTGTCGGTATGGCTGTAATCAAAGGTAGACCATGTCCCCTACCTCGAACTGCCTCTGCACCCGACCCCTGTCAGCATATAGCTTCTACTGGTTCTGCGTTGTAGCCATGTTATCCTTGAGAGCTTAGAGGATATCATGACTCTCTTAGATCCAAATCTTGGCTCTAGGAGCCCTGCTATCACCAAACATCATGTCAACAAAAGATAAAGGATGATAACCATATAAGGCATAGAATGGTGACATATCAATGGACATGTGATGGGAAGTATTGTAGCAGTACTCCCCCAGATGCAACAACTTCAGCCATGCTCGCTGTTGCCCACTGACATAGTTACGCAAGTAGCCCTCTAGCTATTTGTTAATTATCTTCGTCTGTCCATCCATCCGTCTATGGGTGATAGCTGGTACTCGGTGTCAACCTTGTCCCCACCAATCGGAAAAGCTCCTGCCAAAACCCGCCCATGAAACGGCTGTCCCTGTCACTGACGATGGTCTTAGGAAGACCATGTAGCCTGAAGATCTCTCTGAAGAATAGCTCGACCACCTATGCTGATGTATAGTGTGGGGATAGGGCAAAAAAATGTGCGTACTTCGTCAGTCGATCAACGACGACAAAGATACAATCCTTTCCCTACACCATGGGCAATCCTGTGATGAAATCTATCGAAATACTCTCCCATTTCCCCTCCGGAATGGGAAGAGGCTGCAATAATCCTGTGGGATGGCTCATCTCTCCCTTGTTCCTCTGGAAAACATCGCACTCCCGAATGTGTTGGAGTACATCCTTCTTGAGGCCCTTCCATGAGAACCTCTCCCTAATGGCCCTATAGGTCTTGGTAAAACCCTGATGTCCTGCCAATGGGGAATCATGTGATGCCTGGAGTATCTTCTTCTTGAGCTGAGACCCCTCAATCAAGAAGATCCGGTCCCTATAGTAGATGATCTCATCGACCACCCTGTACGTGTCATCTGCTACCTGCCCATCTAGAACCTCACATGCAAATCTGTCTTTGGAGTACTCTACTAAGAGTCGAGCCCTCCAATCTGTATCCAAGCTCATAAGAGACAACATGGCTGGTCTATGTGAAAGGGCATCTGCTACCACATTGTTCTTACCGTTGACATACTCAATGTCAAAGTCATATACTTGGATCTTACCGATCCACTTTTGCTTCTTCTCTTGTAGCTGCTTCTGCTCCAAAAAGAACTTGAGGCTGTTGTGATCAGTTCTCACCCTGAACCTATTGCCTACCAAATACTGTCGGTACTTAGCCAATGCATGCATGATGGCTAACATCTCCTTGTTGTATATGTAATACAACCTCTCATGTGGAAGGAGCTTCCGGCTCTCAAATGCTATAGGGTGACCTCCCTGCATCAATACTGCGTCGATCCCCTCTCCCAATGCATCACACTCCAAGACAAATGGCTGCGTAAAATCTGGTAACGCCAGCACCTCTTGGATAACCCACTTGATCTCATCCCGATAGGCCTTTGGATGCCTATAAGGGGTGGTGATCACTGTCTGGATGCCCTGCTCAAGCTTGATTGTGTGCTCAAACCCCCGATCCGGTGGCTGTCCTGGTGGAATCTCTCCAAACACTATGGCATATCGATCAAGGATGGACTGAACCTCTGGATGTATTGTCTACCCTGTAGTCCCTGCTTCTTATGCATGCAACTCCACTGCCCACTCTGTGTCTCCCTTTCAGAAGACTACCTCCATCCGATGAGCCGAAACAGTCTAAGGCAGATATGTGTGATGTCCCCATATCTTCTCATGCCTCCCTATCTTCTTATCATCCCACTCCATCTCCAAGGTCTTCCAATCTATCGTGACCTTCTCTAGAGTGATGAGCCACTAAACACCTAGTATCATGTTGGTGTCCGCAATATCGACCACGAAAAAGTGGTCAGTTAATGTGTAGGTGCCCATTATCACTGAAAGCTTTGGAACATAATGAGCACACCTCATGGTCTAATCTCCTGGGACCAACACTAAAAACGCATTGAAGCCCTCTGTCTGAATACCTCTCCGATCAACCATCTGTGCATCAATGAAGTTGTGGGTTGCCCCACTGTCAACCAAAACTGATACGTGCTAGCCACGTACTATCCCTCGTACGCGTAGCGTCAGATACTTGGGAACTCCTCGCAATGCTGCAAGGGCCCCTCCAGTGGGTGCAAAAGATGCACCACCTACTGCTGGTAGTGGAGGTGGCAAAGGTCCCTGTGTGGCATGGCTATCTCTTGCCTCCACATCCTCCTCATCATCCTCTTCTCCACTGCTTTCGGAGAAGACCTCAATAAAATGTGCTTTGCCAACAGTACATCTATGTCCTGGTGCCCATGGCTCCTGACAGGTGAAGCATAACCGCTTCTTCTTCAGCTCCCTCCTAGCATCATCGTCAAGCTGTACTTGTCCTAGATTCCCCTTTGGAGGAGGAATCCTCACATCCTTCCCCTTAGACTGGAAAGTTTGTCTCTAGGGGTAAGGTGTCCGGGTCCTGGGTAAGACATCCTGTAAGTCCCGGGTCCTACTAATAGCATCTTGGAGTGTGGCTGGTTTAGTGGATCAGACTAAACTCCGAAGTGGCTCTGCTAACCCCTCAACATACATATAAACCCTCTGTGTCGTGGATAGGTCTGGCACCATCACGGAGACCCTTAAGAAATTTGCAATGTAGTTCTTTAGGTTCCCTGTCTGTTTGAGCCTTGTCAGCTCAACAAAATGCTGCTCTGGATCCCTCCAATCAAATCGATCCATTAGTCTCCTGGTAAACTCGGCATATGTCGTCACTGTGGAGTGCCCTAGTGTAACCATCCCATGAAACCACCAATCATGGGCCTCACCATCCAAATGCAATGTTGCCACCTTGATGGCCTCTGTCTCCGACATCTGTTTAAGCTGGGAATAAATGTCTAGCTTCTCCACCCAAGACTTTGCCAAACTGTTTGATGAACCATCAAACGTAGGCAAGTGGAATCTACTCGCTGCACGGTGGGTGTCACCATCATGATAATGTTGATACCCTCTATGATGGTCACGGGGTCTACTATCCCGCTAGAGCTTAACAAAATCTCTGAATGAGAGGGCTTCCCTGAACTCCTGCCCATAGGCTTGGTACTCTGCAAAATAATCGCCCATATGTCCGGGCTCTGCCTCCTGCTGGGCTACAGCCCCCGTGTCGGCTCCTAAGAAAGTGGGCATGGTAGAGCATGTAGGGGCATGTGAGGCCACTTGTTGCGCAGTATCACACTCTTGTAGCAAATAGTGGGATGCGCCTGATCCCTCACCAACCTGAAAAACCCATGGGATCTCATGATGTCTGGCCTCTACTGCCATGAATCTCTGCCCCATCACCTCAATCTGCCTCGACAGATCCTACATGGATTTGAGGAGCATATCTGCAAATCTCTTTCCGTCATCATCTGCCACCGGATCCTCCTGTTCTGCATCCACCACTAGAACACAGTCTCCCTCTCCATAAGTGTTCTCCAACCTACACCCAGTGTCTCTGTATTTTTGACTTCTGTAACAGATATAGGGTTTTTCCCCTGGTGTCATAGATTGCATAGGCTGAGCCAGATCTATGCTCTGATACCACTGTAATATTCCTAACCTAGAATATTCCTCAAACCCCAGCAAAAACTCCAACCAAATATGTGCAAATGATATAATAACCCAGAAGTGATAAAATAACAATGGAACAACATATAATAATGTAAACCAGAAATATAAGTAGATACACAATAAATGCAGCGAGAAATGCTAAGCCTTTTTATTATATTGAGAAATAAATGAGTACAAGAGGTGATTAGACCAAATGGCACCTCGACTTGCACAAGGCAAGTGAAGAATTACTCTCAGAATGACAAGAATGGCCTCTCTACGTGGATGCTGCTGATGTGCTGTTGTTGCTGCTAGAAAACAAATGATGATTTGGGGCTGCTCTCCTCCTTGGAAAAAGCTAAAACTATGGATTCGAGCTCTACTCAAGAAACCCAGAAAAACCCAGAAAGCTTTCCTGGAATGGCCTCACACTGATCTGCATCCCAGCTGCTGGGAAATTGTCGTGCTGTCGCTGCTACTGGAAATCAAATGAGGATTTGGGGCTGCTCCCCTCAGAAAGGGCTGAAACTCTGGAATCGGACTCTACTAAAAAAACCCAGAAAAAACCTAGAAAGCTTTTCTGAAATGGCTGACCCCCGAAAATCACCACCTTGGGGTTCTGTGCAGTTTCTCAAAGACGCTGATGAAACTACTGCTGAAATGCTGATGAAACTGCTGCTGCAATGCTGATGAAACTATTGCTAGAATGCTAATGGAAATACCTTGCTCGAGTAGGCACTCGAAGTCCCCCGAGGCTAAGGGTGAGATCTCCGAACGGAGACACTCAATGCACTAAACAGTGCCACAGACTAACTAAACAACCAGCGTGCTCTAAGTCGAAATGACTATCACAAATGCTCATAACCAGAATGATCCAAAATGAGGGGGGTTCTCTCTATTTTATAGCTTCTACCTCGCACAATCCCTAGGCTCACCTCCTCTTGCGTGATTCCCCTTTTGCCATGTGTTTACATGGGCCCCATTTCTGCATCCGCCTTTGGCCCCCTTGGTTCTCCCTTAAGTCACAATGTTGTGCTACTTAGGAAGTGACTTTTTATTCTAAAGTGAGTTATTTTCCCCCTTCCTCACTTTTTATTTACAAATAACTATAGAAGGCAAAAATCAAACAAAATCAAATATTCCAGTTAGCCATAGCTAATTAGGAATATTACAGTTGTGTTTGATATCTTCACAGTGGAGCTTCATTCCACATGAGCGGCGGTAAAAATTTTATTCAGTACTTTGGAGGAGAGAGACCTCAAGATGCGCATAGAGATGGGTGACGATGGAAAGTACTGTGTTTCAGGAGAAGGCATGGAAAGTACCTTGACAGATGTGAAGTATGTGTTTGAACTGAAGAAGAACTTGGTATCAGTCGCGATGTTGGAGGAAAAAGGCTACCATGTTGTCTTCAGTAAAGGAAAGGCGTTCCTAAGACACATAGCCATGGGTCAGACTAAGAGGATTGGGATTCGAGTGAAGAATCTCTATAAATTAGAGGTAGATCAATGTGTTGCATTGAGTTTGAAAGTAGAATTGGTGCAAAGCCAAGACATTGGCGAGTTATGGCACAGGCGGTTGGGCCATCTGCATCATAGGGACTTGAAAATAATGCAGCAGATCTCTAATTGATCCAGATTTAAATAGGAATGCAACAAATTACAGAGATAACCTTAAACATAGATATGCAATGGAAATAATACTTCATTTCATTAATGTAAAATATTGAAATATGCTTACAAATAGTAGTGGAAATAAACCAACTAGGGCGACGGTAGCTTATCTTTGAGAAGAGATGTCGTGGCTACATGCCTCTGAATTGTCTTACAATGAGGCTCAAAAGCCTATTTATTGTTGAGAAACAATGAAAAACCCTAAACATCCAAAAGCCTAACCCTAGAAGATGAAACGCCAAACTGTGGGCCATGTATGGGTAAATTGGTACATCAACTTCCCGAGGTCGTAACTTTGGCATATGATCTCCTTTTGATGTGCACAATATCTCGTTAGAAAGATATATCCGAGAACTACAACTTTGAGAAGAGCAACATCAGTCCATGGACCCATGTTGCGCCCAATTTTCCCAAAAAACGTTGTTTAGGGCGTCAAAATGGCTCTAGAAGTTGAGGACTCAAAAAAGTGCTAAAAATAGTAAGTTGCGCTACAATTAAGGAAACTAAAAATGCTAAGAGAAACAATGGTGGAGATCCAAGTGGACTTGGCAGGTGGCCACCAATATCTACTTGGATCATTCCTCACCCCTTAGGAAGCAATGGTCCCCATTGCGTTGAGTTCCTCCATGAGATGAGGAAACTTCTACTGAACTTGGTCCCTGGTGAGCCACTTGCCTTGGTGAAGGAGTTGGTCTGCTTTGACAATTCGATATAGTTGGATATTCTGTTGGCGAGTGTGCTTGATCTGTGTTTCCATGATCCGATCAATTGCAGCTTGTTCCATGCAATCTAGATTTAATTATGTGGGTGTGAGTTGTTCTGCAATGTTGGATGTGTCTACTAATGGTGGAAAGTATGGCAGAAGGCGGTCCACATTGAGCACTGGGTGTAGGCCAAGGAATGGGAGAATGTTGAGCTCAAATGCATTGTCTCCCACAACCTTAGTAATGGTGTAAGGACCATATCAGAATGGTCTCAGTTTCCGATAGGTTCCAGTAAGGCATTCCTTTTGCAAATGCAACCAGACTTTGTCGCCCTCCTGAAACTTGTGTGGCACCCGATGTTGATCATGTCACTGCTTGTACTTGGCATTCAATTTCTCCAGAATGTCATGGACCTATTGGTGAATATGTTGGATGTGCTCAATGAAGTTGGTTGTCTTATTTGTTTCAGACTGGACATGAGCTGAATTTGTGTGAGTCGTTGCAAATGGCATGGCCACATCAATGGGGCATAGTGGCTGGAATCTCAAGCCCACCTGAAAAGGGTTGTGGCTAGTCAAGCTGTGAAGAGCTTGGTTGTGGCTGTGCTGAACATATGGGAGGCTCTCGTCCCATGTGCATAGATGAGTTGTACATGCGCAGAATGTGTACAATCATCCTATTGACAACCTCTGTTTAGTCATCAGTTTGAGGATGGAAGGCTGTGGACTTAGTGAGTTTAGTGTCCAGAATCGACTAGAGACTGGACCAAAATGTACTAAGGAACCGACTATCCCGATCTGAGATGATAGACTGTGGGATTCCAAAGTGCAACCCCACTCGTTCAAAGAAGAGTTTAGCAGTGGCTTCTATTGTGATATTCTTCTTGCAGACTGCCATAATGGCCATCTTCGAGAACCTGTCGACGACCACAAAAACACAGTCGTTTCATGCTTAGTGGAAGGAAGGCTTGATATGTAATCCATGGAGATAGATTCCCAAGGTCGACTAGGGGTAGGCAACGGGGTATAAAGGCCTTTCTTCTTGATGGTAGGTTTTGCAATGGCGCAGACAATGCATGATCTGATGTGCTTCCCGAGACCCTGTTGAAGATTCGGCCAATAGAAATAATTTTGCAGTACTGGCACGATTTTCTCGACCCCGAAATGCCCAGCAGCCCAACTGTAGTGTGCTTCCCAAATCATCTTGGCACACTCGCTTGAAGGAGCACAAAGGTGACCCAAGTGGCATAACAAGGCATCCTGGAGGTGAAAATCTTGAACATGCCCACCCTCCAAGAGTGTCTGGTATGTGTGGTCAAATTTTGGGTTGCTTTTGTAGAGAAGTGGTCAATCAGAAGTCTTGTGCCCACAAGAGTTGAGCACGGTGGTTAGCACCATGATCGATGGTCGACTGAGGCAATCTGCAACATTATTGGTGTTGCCCTTCTTATTGATGAGCCCCAAAAAATTATATGGGCTCATTCAACGTCCTAATTCGAATTAATCCACCATTCTCATTAGTTTATTGCATGTTTTTTATTATATTTATGCTAATAGAGTGCCTTGGGTTAGTCATTATGCCAACAAGTCTAATGGGTGCTTTGTGCAGTGTTTTGGTCAATTTTGAGACAAAATCAAAGGTTTTAATGACCACTTGGCAGCCAAATTCGTGGAAGAACAAGGGAGAGGATTTGTAGGAAGGTGTCCCCTTCATTTATGGGCCCTTACCTCGAATTCTCCACCATCAACTCGAAGTTCAAGGGCCACCAAATCAATTGTCACAAGGGCAGCCGAGCAAGTGCTAGTAAAAGTGTTGTTAACTACAAGTTTTGGCAGCCGAGTTCCTAAAGTTTAGGAGGGCTGTTGGGGTCCTCAATTTGTATAAATAAGAGGGCTTTAGGCCTCATTTGGTTAGCAGTAGTCAGTAGATTAGCTTTGCATTTCAGCACCTTTTCAAGCTTTCCCTTGTGGACAGTTTTTGATGTAACTCTTCTTTTCTTGCTCAATAAAGATGAATCCAACTTTGCACCAGCTCTAAATCTCTCTTAGGAGGCTGTAGCTCTTGGGGTTGGGCCCATCTCAAGTGCCCAGTACCTCTTTTGTTTACCTTTATGTGTTTTTGTTGCATTCTTAGAATAAAATCTGCTATTTAGATTTAAATCTTGCTTTGTTATTTAAATTGCTTTTAATGATTAAAAATGATTTTTACGTTTAGATTGAGTCGATAGGTTATTAACAGGGAAGAGCTTCAGAAAAATACCATCAAGCACCTCTGATTTCACCTCTCCCTCACTGGGATCAGGAGCTGAGATCAAGGTGACATTGTTGCCAACAAAAACACAGCCTTTGCTTCACCATGCAATCATTAGTGTTCGATTTTTATTTGCAGAAGTTGGTTACATGTTCAGAGTCTTGATTGCTTTGTTTGCATAGCACTTCACATTATTTCATTTCGAATAAACTTTTGTTCATTTCCTTTTGATGTTAGGTCAGATTAGAGTGAAGTAACTAGGTCATAGGTTTTATAAGTGTTTATTTGTTCAGTTTGAAAAACCACTTGCAAAGTACCTGCTATCCTTCCTTACCTACCCATAATCCATCCAACCTACCTGCTTCACCCTTCACTTAGAACCCTTACCTTACATTTCTCCCATTCATCCCTCCTTGAACAAATCTCACCATCTGTGCCACTCCTCGACTCCATCCTCCAAGTATTGAACTCCCCTACACCCCTATTTCACTTCCATACTCGTTCCTCCACCTTTTTCCCTCCATCCATTCTCCAAAATCCTCTTTTCGGAACATCCTGTAGAAATTCCAGAACATCTTGTAGAAACTCTGCAGACTTCCTGTAGAAGCTCACAAAAGCGATTTCTTGAGATCCGATCACTGTGAAACTCTTAGGAAGGGTGCTAGGGACCCCTTAGGACCTCTTCTAACCTTCCCAACCTCCTGCAAGCATTTTCTCCCACCGATCCACCTCTGCACAGTCAAAACCAGTAAAAGCACATGCATAATAATCCTACAAAGTCATTCAAAAATACAAAAAAATGTTTTCTTCAGATTTCATTATAAAAGTAGCTTAGACACATGCATTTTACCTTCTAAATTCAATGGCATCT
Source organism: Pinus taeda (assembly GCA_000404065.3). Taxonomy (NCBI): domain Eukaryota; kingdom Viridiplantae; phylum Streptophyta; class Pinopsida; order Pinales; family Pinaceae; genus Pinus; species Pinus taeda. The sequence goes on along the minus strand of APFE031601529.1, from coordinate 128,013 downwards.
CATTCAGTAGCTTGCATCTTCCTTCTTGCATCAGTAGGACTAGCTGGTAGAATTAGGGTGTGCTAGGGTTTGCGTTTCTTTTTTACTTTCAGTTTCTTTCCACAAGTAGATTAGCTTCCTTTGAGTTAGCTTTCATCTATCAGTTAAAAATCTTCTTCTAAGAGCTCATAGAAGCTAGCTTAAGCTCCTAGCGGACTTGTGCCAGCTAACCAAGTGACAGCTGCGGCAAGAGCTAGTACTTGTGCATACAGCACCGTCACTTCCAAGTTTGTTACGAA
>APFE031601529.1:95621-127715 GCA_000404065.3 Pinus taeda | reverse complement strand
ATATTTTCTTTCATGCCTTGTAGGAATAGAGATAAGTTAGAAAAATGATTGCACAACACCCCCACTGCTTGACACAACCAACCTTCTCTCTTCTTTGATGGTTGTAATTAAAGAACCTTTAGGTGGACATCAAGACATATTTGAAGAACCTCAAGGGAAGAAGAAGAAGAAAACATTCCTTTGGAGCAAATGGCTACAAGCAGAAATGTTGAGAGCAGTACCTTATCCAAAAATGAATATGCAAATCAGATGGAAGATTTCAAGAGTGATATGAGGCAGTTTCTTGCCATGGAACTGGATACCTTATAGATCCAAAAGAAGCAAGAGGAATCCAAGAGGGCCTTGGCCATCTTTTGTCCCAGGTGCACTAGAAAGCATCCTAGGCATGAATGTCCATTGCACTCCATAGAAGTGTATTTCATCTGTGAAGAATACCATCCTACGAATCAGTGCCCTTCCTTACTCAGAATCAAAGCTGCATATCATAAAACCAAAGGAGCCACTGAATCACTCTATTTTATGAACCAAAGGAGGCCACCTGGATGCATATCTTACCAGCAGGAACTGCAAGGGACATTCGAGACCTATTACAACCCCTATCAAGCCACTTCCATGGCTTCTTGGGGCCCCCCTGCTCATCCTTCCTGGTTCACACCTCCTCCTTATTCCTTCACAGATCCATATTATGCCCAACTAGTTGCTCATTCGTTTCACTCTTATGCTCAGCCTCAGCCTCAGTGGAATGAACCTCATTAGGGGTGGAGGCCCTAGTACAACTCTCCTCCCACTCATTTGCCTCCACCACTTGCCAACCACAAACCCATCCACATCCATCTCAAAAATACATCTCCACTCAACCACCCGTACCACCATTCCCAAAACCATACAATGGAGTAGCTCAATCCAATTGCAAAGCTGAAGCACACCATGTCCAAATGACTCCTCTTGAGCTCAATGATCTTCACTAAAGCTTAAGAATAGTGTTGCAAAACAGAGATTATATTGAAAACATTGAAAGACCAAAGGCAAAAGAAGATTCAAAAGAAAAGATCAAAGAACCATGGGCTACACTTAATGAAGAAAAGAGATCAGAATCAGAGATTGAGAAAGCTCCCTCATGGTTACCATCAAATCCTCCATGTATTCAAGAGAAAGATCAACAAAAAGAGGAAGATGAGAAAGTCATGAAAGAAGAAGATATGAAGAATGATCCAGATCAGCAAAAGGACCAAGGATATCAAAGTTATATTGAGATATGGTTCTAGACGGTCACTAATTTGCAGCAGTACTCTTTTCCTTAGCTATGCTTGATCCCTTCAAAGTCAAATCATTTGGTCTCTGAAGTCTAGATAGCTGTCAAATCATGCATTTCAAGCCTCCACATCATTTTGTCTCTCATCTCGATGTGCACATGGCTCTATTGGAAGTATTCTTATACTTAAGAACGATTTTGTTTTTCAAGTAGGGTAGGTAAAAAAAAAAAAAAAAAAAAAAAAAAAAAAAAAAAAGAAAATAAAAATCTAAGGTGAAAACCTCCTCGAAGGTGCCTCAGATTGGCTCATTAATTAAAAACTTCCATGAGGCGGTCAATGGGTTGGGAAAAAAGAGAAAATAAAAAAATAATAAGATCCTTGGGTGAAAACCTCCCTTGGAGGTGCCTAGGACAGGCAATTAGGGTGAAAACCTTCATGAGGTGCCCTAGTTGTTTTCAAAAAAAAAGAGAAAAAAGAAGAAAAGAGAAAAAGAAAAAGTAAACCTAATTTCCATTGAATAATTGCAGGTTGCAAGAAGGACATTGCGGGTCAGGAGGATCGCTCAAAACAAAGACAGAGGAAGTTCTAGGCTTTCTACAGGAAGCTACAAGCGTTTCTACATGAAGTTCTGTATTTCTACAGGAAACATCATGTAGAACCTTCAGGCGAGCCAGATTCGATTTTGGAAAGGAAGCTTACAAAAAAGCCAAATTGATCTCTAAAGAGGACCCGAAGGCTGGGAATATGTCCATGAGGCCTCCACACATCCATGTTTCCAACCCTCACCCTTTTCCATCATTTTTTCCACCTCATTGTGCTTCTTTTATGAAAATTGTGTTTTCTGCAGGAAGTTCCTGTAGAAATTACAAGAAGCTAAAAATGGATTGCAAAAGGGTAGTTTGGCGAACATGATAGCTTCCTCAAGGGTTCAGAAGTCCTCCTACAATCTTCAAACTCCTCCTCCATCATCTCCATGCCTGCATCACAGCCCAAGCTCAGTTTTTTTACCATGCAAAAACTTGCAGAATGCTTTGAAGAAAAAAATACATAGAACATAATTTGTTTTTTTCCATAACTTGAAAACCGTGCATCCATTTACAAAACCGTTTTACAGGGAGTTGTATAGGGATGATGGCAACATACCCGAGCAATTTCATCCAATTATGGTGCACGGTTTCCAAGAAATCAGCCTCCATCACCTTTAGCCATTTTTGCATTTTCTCCATATTCGTGCATCCATTTCAAAACCTGTTTCATGGGGAGATGCATATGGGTGATAGTAACCTACCTAAGCAGTTTCATTTGATTCCTATGCACGGTTTCCGAGAAATTGATCTCTGTAATCTTCAGCCATTTTCCGTTCTTCTTGAAATATGTGCATCCATTGGTCGCAATTTTGCTATGGGAGGTGCATAATGATGATAGGAACATGCTCAGTAAGTTTCAGATCGATCTGGTCTATCGTTCGGGAGCAATGGCGAAAACAAATTTCTGTCCTGTGAAAATTCAACATCAGCAGCTTGAGGGTGCAGATCTGAATGTGAAGCCAGCTCAGCATGGATCCGGCCAGAGGATACCTGCACAAGAAAAAAATAGCCATGAATTAGCCACCAAGCCATCATATAACCACAGAAACTAGTGCATGCAGCAAATGAAAGACCATAGCACCTCACAGCAACCATTCGACTTCCAGGTATGTGACTAAAACTTGTTCCTCTATTGCATGAATCTAAATTAAGCACTGCATGAACGAATGAGATGGTGGGATTCAGCCAGAAAGCTAGCCAGGTTCGATTGCGCTTATCCAGGGATCACCATCGCACGTGTATAGTCATTCACGTGAAATTTGAAAAACACAGGTAGTGGTAGACGTGTTGAACTCCAGCGCACAGGACATCAAATCATTAACAGTAGAAGAAAACATATAGTTCATAACATCACTGTAGTTCGAATAAGGACAACACACATTTTTGCCACGTCACCACAAATCACGCAGCAATTAAAGAAGGCTCGGCTGAAACTCACAAACTGCTGTTCATTTGCACTTACAACATCCTTAACTAAAGTATGCACCAAATGATTAACTAGTCATCCTCCACTGGTTTTTCTACATGTCTTCGAGATTCTGCTGCGTATCAGGCCTTCTTAGAGGCGCAGGGGCACTCTACAGGCGTTTCTACAGGAAGTCTTCTATAGGAAACACAAAAAACAGCCATGTAGAAAGAAAACTTGGGATTTTCAGTGAAGTTCAAGCTCAAAATGAGGTAGGATCGGGGAAACTTCTTTGTGCATGATTTGTTGATGCAAAATGGTGAATTGAACACGGCATTAATTTGAAAAATGAGAGTAAAAAGTCTATCTGTGCAATGAGAACAGTGGAAGTCTGCCTGCATGATTCAATGAGTTTACCCATTCTTTTCTTCTGCTTCTGAAATCTCCTCATCAATTTTAGAAAGAAAAAGAAGAAAATAAAAAATTCCCTTGCAAGGAAGACATGCAGCAAACCAACCTGTGTGTGGAAAAACCCGAATTTACATATCTATCAATGTGTGAGAAAACCAATGTCCTTATGCTCTGATCTGTGAAAATTTTCTTTCATAAACAAACAGACCAATTCGAGGTGACAACAGTTTTAACACAAGGGAATTACTGCCATTTGATGTTGTAAAGAGCACACGAAAAATTCCTTTTTGGGTTCAAAAAAGACCGAATTCAATTGTCCTCTATTTTCAGTGATTGACTGTGTTTTTTCCACTTGAGCATTTTCTCTTTTTTGGTTAAAACACAAACTCAGCACCATGCCAACTGAATAAATTGAGAAGAACATTGATGAGGGAGCACAAGACATTCAAATAGAGGGAAAAACAGAGGAAGAACAGTAGGGAAAAGAGGAATTTGACATGATCGCTGAGTATGAGACAGAAAATGAAACAACAACAAAAACAGAGAGGGTGAAAAAGGAAAAAAAGGTTGGAAAAAAGGCCAAGAAAGCCCAAATGGGAGTTGTCACAACCAAGGCAACCACACCACAAAGAGAGGGCACCCCCAGCCAAGCAAGTCAAATCAGTAAAAACCGTTCTACAGGAAGCCAGAAAATTGCTTCTACAAGAAGCCAGAAAACGGCCACTACAGGAATTTCTACAGGAAGTCTGGGGAAAGGGCAGCAAAAAGGGAAAATCGCCTGAGATTTTGGCCAGGGAGGCAGCAGCCATGCTTGCCACCATTAGCACACCTCCAAGACCAAAAAGGAAGGGAAAGAGGCAAACCTCCATGTACTTTAAAGTGAAAAAGGAACACATAGATAAAAGTGGGCAGACCTAAACCACAGTCAAAGGAGCAAATTGTCATTAAGGACACAAAAGCTAAACAAAAGGAGGAGCCTCCTTCAAAGATATCCATCACTTATGAGTGGGGAAGCTTGAAGACATCACCCTGGAGGGAGAGAATTGAAAGGTTGGACACAAAAGCCTCTCTACAGGATGTTGAGACAGTTCTACAGGAAGCTGAAAATTCTCTAGGAAAAGGAGCACACGCAGTGGGAAGAAGCAGAGAGAAAATCAAGGTTTCATGACCGAGAAGAGGACATCACTTTAGAAGCTTGGCATGACAGGGAGGCCACAAGGGCCATCAAAGATGGGGAGATAGATTAGTTGCTCAGAGGATGAGCAACACTTTCAGTAGGGGGTGATGATGAGCCCCAAAATGGATAATTATATGGGCTCATTCAACTTCCTAATTCGACTTAATCCACCATTCTCATTATTTTATTGCATTTTTTTTATTATATTTATGCTAATAGAGTGAATTGGGTTAGTCATTATGCCAACAAGTCTAATGGGTGCTTTGTGCAATGTTTTCGTCAATTTTGAGACAAAATCAAAGGTTTTAATGAGCACTTGGCAGCCAAATTCGTGGAAGAACAAGGGAGAGGATTTGTAGGAAGATTTCCCCTTCATTTATGGGCCCTTACCTCGAATTCTCCACCATCAGCTCGGAGTTCAAGGGCCACCAAATCAATTGTCACAAGGGAAGACGAGCAAGTGCTAGTAAAAGTGTTGTTAACTACAAGTTTTGGCAGCCGAGTTCCTAAAGTTTAGGAGGGTTGTTGGGGTCCTCAATTTGTATAAATAAGAGGGCTTAGTGCCTCATTTTAGTTAGCCAGTACTTAGTCACTTTGTAGGCAGAAGTTAGCTAGTTTGTAGTTCGATTTTAGTCAATAGATTAGCTTTGCATTTCAGCACCTTTTCAAGCTTTCCCTTGTAGACAGTTTTTTATGTAACTCTTCTTTTCTTGCTCAATAAAGATGAATCTAGCTTTGCACCAGCTCTAAATATCTCTTAGGAGGTTGTAGCTCTTGGAGTTGGGCCCATCTCAAGTGCCCAATACCTCCTTTGTTTACCTTTATGTGTTTTTGTTGCATTCTTAGAATAAAATCTGCTATTTAGATTTAAATCTTGCTTTGTTATTTAGATTGCTTTTGATGATTAAAAAGAATTTTTACGTTCATATTGAGTTGATAGGTTATTAACAGGGAAGAGCTTCAGAAAAAGGCCATCAAGCGCCTCTGATTTTACCTCTTCCTCATTGGAATCGAGAGCTGGGATCAAGGTGACCTTGCTGCCAACAAAAACACAGTCTTTGCTTCGCCATGCAATCATTAGTGTTCGATTTTTATTTACAGAAGTTGGTTACATGTTCAGAGTCTTGATTGCTTAGTTTGCATATCACTTCACATTATTTCATTTCGAATAAACTTCTGTTCATTTCCTTTTGCTGTTAGGTCAGATTAGAGTGAAGTAACTAGGTCATAGGTTTTATAAGTGTTTATTTGTTCAGTTTGAAAAACCACTTGCAGAGTACCTGTTATCCTTCCTTACTTGCCCATACTCCATCTAACCTACCTGCTTCACCCTTCACTTAGAACCCTTACCTTACATTTGCCCCATTCGCTTACTTTGCCATGATTCTCATCTTCTTGTGCAACATTGTTTCATCCCTCCTTGAACAAATCTCACCATCTGCGCCACTCCTCGACTCCATCCTCTAAGTCTTGAACTCCCCTACACCCCTATTTCACCTCCATACTCGTTCCTCCACCTTTTTCCCTCCATCCATTCTCCAAAATCCTCTTTTCAGAACATCCTGTAGAAAATTACAGAACATCCTGTAGAAATTTCAGAACATCCTATAGAAATTTCAGAACATCCTGTAGAACCCCTGCAGACTTCCTATAGAAGCTCACGAAAGCGATTTCTTGAGATTCGATCACTGTGAAACTCGTAGGAAGGGTGTTAGGGACCCCTTGGGACCTCTTCTAACCTTCCCAACCTCCTGCAAGCATTTTCTCCCATCGATCCACCTCTGCACAGTCAAAAATAGTAAAAGCACATGCATAATAATCCTACAAAGTCATTCAAAAATACAAAAAGATGTTTTCTTCAAATTTCATTATAAAAGTAGCTTAGGGACATGCATTTTACCTTTTGAAGTCAATGGCATCTCATTCAGTAGCTTGCATCTTCCTTCTTGCATCAGTAGGACTAACTGGTAGAATTAGGGTTTGCTAGGGTTTGCGTTTCTTTTTGGCTTTCAGTTTCTTTCCGCAAGTAGATTAGCTTCCTTTGAGTTACCTTTCATCCATCAGTTAAAAAGCTTCTTCTAAGAGCTCATAGAAGTTGGCTTAAGCTCCTAGCGGACTTATGCCAGCTAACCAAGTGACAGCTGAGGCAAGAGCTAGTACTTGTGCATACAGCACCGTCGCTTCCAAGTCTGTTACGAACTACCGGGTTGATAAAATTAAAGAAGGGAGTTCCAGGAGTTGCAGCATTATTGCTGCAATACTGGGGCTCACCACTTATATTTGATATTCAAATGGAACTGTTGCAGGTATGTAGACCACTTCTGATGGTGGTCATTTTGCAATTTCCCTTGGGTCTGTATGAACTGCAGTGGTTGGTGGTCTGTGTGGATGACTGTTTCCTTCCCTAAAATGTAATGCTTCAATTGTTGGCAGGCTTGTACAATGGAATACATCTCTATCATAACTGGGATACTTCCAGACTATGTCTGAAAGTGTCTCACTGTGATATGCCATTGGATGCCCATGTTGAGTAAGGACTGCCCCAACAGCATAGTCATAGGCATCTGTCTCGACCTCAAATGGTTGTTGTAAATCTGGTAACGCAAGAAATGGTGCCATGTAGAGGTGATCTTTCAACTCTGTGAATGTCTTCTATTGAGATTCAAACCAAAAGAATTTAGCTTTCACTCCTCCCTTGGTGAATTGATTTAAGAGCCAAGTGATATGAGAAAACCCCAACATGAACCTGCGGTAGAAGTTTGCAAGACCTAGAAAGCTGCGGAGCTCTGTCAGAGTGGTTGGAGATGGCCAATCCCAAATGACTTGGATCTTTGCTGGATCCACATGCACCCCTTGTTCATTAATAATGTATCACAGATACTGAACCTGGGTCATGCCAAAAGTGCATTTCTCCAAATTGGCACATAGCTTGTGTTGCCGCAATGTTTGGAGAACTTGTTGGATGTGGTGGAGGTGCTCTTCCCAACTCTGGCTGAAGATCATGATGTCATCCAAGTATACCACTACAAATACGTTGGTGAATGGCTGCAAGATGTCATCCATTAGCCTCATGAAGGTTGCAGGAGCATTTGTCAATCCGAAAGGCATAACCAACCATTCGAAAAGGCCCTCCTTGGCTTTGAAGGCAGTGTTCCACACATCAGAGGGTTCAATTGGTACCTGGTGATATCCTGGCTTCAGATCGATCTTGTTGAAATATTTTCCCCCCTTTAGTTGATCCAGGACGTCATCAATTCGTGGGATCGAGTACCTATTATGGACAGTGATTTTGTTTAGCGCTCGATAGTCAATACAGAGTCTCCAAGTCCCATCCTTCTTCTGTACCGACATAATCAGGCTCCCACAAGGCGATGAAATCGAACGGATCTGACCTTTCTGCAGCAGCTTCTGAATCTGCCTCTTGTTTTCATCGTTCTCTAGAATGGAGCACCGATAGATTGTTCCATTGGGTAGCGACGCATCTGGGGGCATATCGATGGAGTGCTTGACCTGACAGTGTAGAGGAACCCCTGCGGGGGAGGTGAAAATGTCCTCGTACTCCTCCATGACCTTTTCCATCTATAGTTGTTGTGCGGAGGGGCCTTATCTGGAGGTCGTGGCCACCATCTTCTTCTTTCCTTGAGGGCGTATCATCAGGAAAGCAAATTTCCTGGTTTGGGAAATGAGCTTACTCCATTGTTTTGCAGTAACCAAAGAGATTGCGGTAGGTGGTGCTACCTCTGGTATTCTGTACAACTTATTTCTCATTGTAATAGTAATAGCATAGGGCCTTGATTCATACACAGCATGTCGCTTCCACAAGTATGGGTGTCCTAATAATACATCACAAACTTCAAGGGGAGAAATGTTACACAATACCTCATTTGTGAAGGGCTTGATGTTGTATGGAAGGTGACACTGTTGGCTCACGCAAAGATCCCATCCTTGGTGAAGCCACCCGATGCTGTATGGTTGTGGATGTGCTATGTTGGTAAGCTCAGACGCTTCATGACCTCTACCAAAATGAGGTTCTTTTGGCTCCCACTATTGATAATGAACTGTAGAGGGGAACCCTTTACCTACATCTGGGAGTGGAAGAAACACTCCTCCTCCTCTGGATCTTCGAGTTCCTCCTTCTGTATCTTTGTGGTAGCAACGGTGGCATTCAGCTCCGCATCGATAATCTGCTTCCCTTTGTCATTCCCCTTGCCAGGTTCTGACTCAGAGTCAGAACATGCATCTGATTCGGAAACCTTTAGCTCAACCACCAATGACTGCTTGGCCTGACACTCACTTGTGTTGTGAGTGGAGCTCTTATGGAACTCCTTTTTCGACTTCGCGATGTTGCTCTTTGCTTGCAGCTTTGGCAGGTTGTCTTGGGCTGCCTCGCCTTAGCTTTGTCCTTTGTTCTGTGGTTTCCCTTGCTTCGGATTCACAAATCCAAAGTCTCTCTTCTTCTGTTTAAACTTATGCTCGACCTTGACAGCATATCGATATGTTATGCATAGCGAGGAGATGTTTAGGAATTCTATTTCTTCCTGGATGTACTTGTGAAGGAAACCACGGTATTTGAGTATCAAATGCTACTCTGAATCCTTGATACCTAACTTTGTGAGAAGGGTATGGAAAAGATTGGTAAACTTCGGCAGGTCTTGGTCCCTTCCCTGCCGCAGCGTGGTCCACTTTATGGATTGATCCTCATAGCTTCCGACAAGGTAGTACTGCTCCTTGATGGAATCTCAGAATGAATTCCAGGTGGGTGCGGATGAAAATAGTGAGCTGGAATTTTCATCCTTTTGCTCGCAGTAGGTTTCCCACCAGTCCTTAACATTGGGGGTTGCTTTGAGAAAAGCAAAAACAATCTTTTCCCGACTTAAAAATTCATGAACAGAAAAATACCCCTGTAGCAGATTTAACCATTTATCTATGACATCTGCATCTATCTAACCCTCGAATATGGGGATTTCAAAATTAACTTGTACCTTAAAGGGCGTGGCGTTTCCAGAGTAGCTGCTGGAAGTCGATGCGTCACTTCTGGGTAGCCGCTGAAGGATTTGGGCAAAGCTGTCCATCATCGCGTTCCTTTGTCGCTCGAGGGCTTCTTCGTGCAAGATTTTGATAGGATCTCCTTCCCCCTCATCTTTCTTCTCATCCGCCATGGGAGGCCGTCGGGATTTGCGAGGCTGGTCTTGCAAAGGTTCGACCAATTCAAGCCCTAACTCCTTATATCTCGACCTCATTGGGGACATGCAAAGAAAAATAGAGAAAAAGCAAACTGCTCTGATACCACCGATCTAGATTTAAATAGGAACGCAACAAATTACAGAGATAACCTTAAACACAGATATGCAATGGAAATAATACTTCATTTCATTAATGTAAAATACTAAAATATGCTTACAAACAGTAGTGGAAATAAACCATCTAGGGAGATGGTAGCTTATCTCTAAGAAGAGATGTTGTGGCTACATGCCTCTGAGCTATCTTACAATGAGGCTCGAAGGCCTATTTATTGTTGAGAAACAATGGAAAACCCTAAACATCCAGAAACCTAACCCTAGAAGATGAAAAGCCAAACTCTGGGTCCTGTTTGTGTAAATTGGTACATCAACTTCTCGAGGTCGTAACTTTGGCATATGATCTCTGTTTGACATGCACAATATCTCGTTAGAAACTTCTATCTGAGAACTACAACTTTGAGAAGAGAAACATTGATCCATAGACCCATGTTGCTCCCAGGTTTCCCAAAAAACGTCGTTTAGGGCCTCAAAACGGCTCCAGAAGTTCAGGACCCAAAAAACTGCTAAAAATAGTAAGTTGTGCTACAATTAAGGAAACTAAAAATGCTGAGAGAAAAAATGGTTGCGGTCCAAGTGGACTTGGCAAGTGGCCACCAATATCCGCTTGGATCACTACTTGACTTCCCAAAGGTAAACTTGAGCAAGTTGACACATGCAAAGGTTGTACCTTGGGAAAGTATGCCAAGTCTTTCTTTCATGATCGTGATAGTCGAGCAGAAGCGATCTTAGAGTGAGTTCATATTGATTTGTGTGGACCATTCTTGACAACATCCACCATGAAGCAAAGGTATTATGTGATTTTCATTGAAGATTTTTCTTGTAAATGCTGGATTTATTTCATGCAGAAGAAGGACCAAACCTTCTCAAAGTTTTGTGAGTTCAAAGCTTTGGTTGAGAAAGAGTTAGGGAAGAAGATCAAGGCCTTAATAAACGAAAATGGTGAAGAGTATGTCTCTCAAGAGTTTAAGGACTTCTATGCAATGGAAAGAATGAAACGGGAGTGGACGACACCTCATAACCCACAGAAGAATGGGGTGGTCGAGAGGAAGAACAGAACGATTGTAGGGGCAACATGGATGATGCTGCATGACCAAGGCCTACCATTTCTTTTGTGGGCTGAGGCATGCAACACAATGGTCTATTTGTAGAATAGAAGCCCACATCGCATACTTGGGATGAAAACACCAGAGGAAGCTTTCTCTAGTAAGAGACCAAATGTGGGTCACTTCAGGATCTTTGGCTAATTAGTATATTTCCATGTGACAAAGGATGCATGAAAGAAGCTTGAGCTAACAACTGAGTTGGGGATACTTGTGGGGTACACTGATACACCCCACAACTATCAGATGTACTTTCCTACCAATTGGAGGACAATGTTTCACAGAGATCGCAAGTTTGATGAGCAAAAGGCCATGCAAGTTTCCCTTGAGAGGGAGCTCCAACTACAGGCTATGAAGGAACTGTTGGTTCCTAAGGAGGAGGAGCCTCAAACTGATGCGGAGCAACCGCATGTAGAGGTTCCAGGAGTGGAGACATCCACTCAAGAAAAGTCTTCCAGAGATAGACAGAAGCGCATAAGAGAAGCTGACAGATTGTTGTCAGATGTGAGAGAGAATGTGGGAGAACCATCTTCTTAGCACAGACAGAGGAGGTCACCTGAGAGGTACACTAGATACATGGCCCTTATTAGGGAATGTGTTGAGACTGAGCCATCTTCCTTTGAGGAAGCAGTGCAGGAGCTGATTTGGGTTGATGCTATGGTAGAGGAGAATGACACCATAGTTCGGAACAGTGTTTGGGATGTGGTTCCAAGACCAGAGAACAAGTTAGTTGTGAGTTCTCGTTGGCTTTACAAGGTAAAGCAAGTTGTTGATGGTAGTGTGGAGAAACATAAGGCAATATTTGTTGCATGTGGTTTCTCACAGGTTGAGGGGATCGACTATGATGAGACTTTTTCTCTTGTAGCAAGGTACTCAACTATCAAATTGATGTTGGCACTATCAGCACAGATGGGTTGGAAGATCCATCAGATGGATGTGAAGACTGCATTCCTCAATGGAAAGATTGAGGAAGAGGTGTACATAGAGCAGCCAAAAGGTTTTGAGACCTTCGATCATGAGTCACATGTGTTCCAACTCAAGAGAGATTTGTACGGTCTGAAGCAAGCACCTCGTGTTTGGTACACCAAGATCGGCAACTACTTCACCGGGTTGGGCTTCAACAAGAGTGAAGCAGATGCAAACCTGTGCCACATCATGGTGAAAGGTAAGTAGTTGATCATTGTACTTTATGTTGATGATCTCATATTGATAGGTAATGATTAGTTGATCATGTCTTACAAGGAGGACCTTGCAAGAGAATTCGAGATAAAAGACATGGGCCTCATGCATTACTTCCTTGGCATGGAAGTATGGCAGAAGGATGGGGAGTTGTTTGTGTCTCAGGGCAAGTATGCCAATGAGATACTGAGGAGATTCCACACGGAGAAGTGCAAGCCCGTGCAGACTCCTCTAGCTGGTAACTGGAGGAAGGAGGATGCTACTTCAGGAGAAGTAGTAGAAGCTATTGTGTACGGGCAGCTTGTGAGTTCACTGATGTACTTAGTGAACACACAACCAGATCTGTGCTATGTGGTGAACCAACTGAATCAAGCTATGGTTTATCCTACCAAGATGTTTTGGAAGGCAATAAAGCATGTATTGAGATACCTCAGAGGCACATATCAGTATGGATTATGGTACAAACAGATAGAGGGAGTAACGATACAAGGCTTCAATGATGCAGATTAGGCAGGGAGTCCATCAGATTGGAAGAGCACATCAGGAGGAATTTTCAATCTTGGGTCATCGACAGTTTCTTAGTACAACAGGAAACAGAGGTTGGTTTCACTCAGCTTGGCAAAGGCCGAAGACATGGCTGCAAGTTAGGCAACATGTGAGGCCATTTGGATGCATAACATTTTATTTGCTTTGTTTGATTAGAGGATGGATCCAACTATGATCTATTGTGATAATCAAAGTTGTATCAAACTCTCCGAGAATCTAGTATTTCATGACAGGTCCAAGCACATCGACATTCGGTATCATCATCTCAGAGATTGTGTGGGGAGGAGGATCATGTTGTTGCAGTATATTTTGACCAAAGAGCAAGATGTTGACATTTTTACTAAGGCATTGTCAAAGTGTAAATTCGAGTTCCATAGAGACAAGATCAGGGTGGAAGATAATCCCTTTATCGTTGAGAGGGAGTGTTGAAATATGGCAACAAGAATATTCCAATTTTAACTTGTCCTTGAAATAATATTGAGAATTAAAATTCGAATTTAGTCTCACCAGCTACTTGAAAAATAATTAATTAATTCATCTTGAGTTAATTAGTTGGATAAATTCAAGCTAGAAGTCTTTGTGAAGTCATGCAACAGTCATCCCTTAAATTAAAGAGATTATCCCTTAATTAAGGAGATAAGGATGATTTATAATTGAGTTGTAATTATTTAGCTCAGTTAACTGAATTATGTCCAGTTAAATTAGTTCCAAACAGTTTGAGGAACTAATTGTGAGTTCAGTGAGTTAATGCATGCATGCATCAAACTAGTGTACTCCAGAAAACTGAAGATTCTCTCATATATAACTCATGCATGTCTATTCAGAGAAAGACCCAGTTGAGATTAAAGACAGGGACAATGTACTATCAGTTGCAAGAATTTTCCTATAAGGAAAGCTCTTGCATGCAGAAGGAATTCCTTCCTTGATATTTTCTCAGTTTTACAGGGTGTAAGATTAGTGTGAGTGATTAGTGTTACACATGGTAATAGTAAGATCACCCAGGAAAAATTGCGCTAGGAAATAGGAGCTTGGAGGGTAGTGTCGAGGACTTAATGAGAAGTTGATTTTGCTTGTGTGCATCTGTGAGGATTGTGCTGAGAGTTAGCTAGCTATGAGAGCTAAAGTTGTGTGTAATCCTGTGATATTTCCAGTTGTATGATAATACAAATAGTGGGGTTTTTAGCTGAGGCTTTCCCCTGTGTATTCTTCTCTGTTTCATGTGCATTGATTATGCTTCTAGTTATATGTGTTTTGCTTGATCTTTCTCAAATCTATTAAGCTTCCACAAGTTTGATTGTAGATGTAAATTAAAGTATTTTGCTTTAGTTCTATTGCATTATTAGGTTAATCTACATCGAGAATTTCTACACCTCTCATTGCCTCCCTTACACAAACGTGCGAAAACCCCTGGTTAATTTCCCCCTATTGTACGATATTTTATTATACTAAAACTGGGTGACATATTGGGACACAAATTTCAGAGCTTTAGGGGGGAGATTTCTTAAGGAATCCTAGTTGTTTTAAATGTCAATGATGGACACTAACTGGAGTTCTTTTAATGGGTTGATTGTGTTTTAATTGGTTAGAAAAATAAGAAAGATTCCATGCTACTCTTGGGCAAGTCCAGAAGTAAAAGAGCATATAAAATTAAATGGTTGAATGGGTCATGTTGGACCCGAGGCTTGTCATGGGCCGAACACACAACAAGAGGGGATTGCACTAGCAGGAACAAAGAAGGTTGAGGACAAATATCAGGAAGTGGTGTAGGGAGTTGGTGTAACAACATCCCCATGACTGCACTCCACAAAAAAACCATTGGTCAAAGATTGGAAGGAGGGAGAAAAGAGTGGAAGGCACATGACAACATGGGGGAGATATGATTTTAACAATGATAGTGGAAGTAGTGGGAAAATAAATTCTTGAGGACAAGAAGGAAAAAAGAAGGATTCATTATTCAAGAAGAAGGGGGGGGCGGAGTCAACAAGAAAATAAGGGGAGAAATCACATATTGGTTCGGGAAGAACCCAACTAGAGAGAGAGAATTTCAAAAGGAGGAACATAGAGAGAGAGAGAGCAGTGGCTTGACTACGGACTGATTAACCCACCAAGAGTGCATTGCCTTGTTCACTAATGAACCTACTCGCCAGACAATGCTTGTTTAGCTGATGAAACTTTCCATGTTGTGCTCTCCTCCTGTCACTAAGAAGTGGCTTGCCTAAGGACTGATGAACCCACCAAGTTTGGCTTGTCTAAGGATTGATGAACCCACGAAGTTTGGCTTTCTAAGTACTGATGAATCCACTAAGAAGCTTTTGGACTGATGAACCTATTGGCCAAAAAATAACTTGTTCAATTGATGAACCTTCCCACGTTGAGCTCTCCTCCTATGCATGAGCAATGGCTTGTATTAGGATCGATGAAACCACCAAGAAGCTTGTGGAATTATGAACCTATGTCTTATAGGTCAAATTGGGCACATTAGTCCCGACATTGAGATCAGTGCAATTAGGGCTCATCAAACCCTAATTCAGTTGTAACATGCCCTAGAAAAGTAATCACATTGAATGCTTCCTTCTATGAAAGTTTCCTAGACTGAAGCTTTGCTGAAATGCCTCCTTGGGACACCAGCGCAACCTTGGTCAGGGGTAAATGCGCTGCAGAGTAGGCAAGCCCATTCTGGCCTGCACTGCTGTACACTTAGGCCCTCTTTGACCTGCGGTGGGAAAGATTGAGAAAAATTTGCATAGTGTATTGGGAATATTCCTTGATTCTAGATGATTCTAGAAGGATCCCATCTCTTATCTTATCATATGAGCTTAAAATTGGATTGGCTAAGGATCCATTAACCTCCTATCGTCTCATCCCTTGCTCCATGGAAACTAACACCAAGTTTGGAAGGCCATTCAATACCCTCATTTATGACAAAACCACCTCCATTTCCTATAAATTAAGCACTCATCATAGTGATCAAGGGGGCTAGAATATGAAGTTTGCAAGGAAATTTTGTTGATTTGAGAACTGAATTCATGTCAAGCAATGTTATGATGTTGGATTGGTGTGCTTTTGATGTGGCAAAGGTTGCACTGAAGCTAGATGAATGGCACAGGATCGAACTGTATTGGGTGATACTCTTCCTTCTACATTAATAAAGAGTTGATTCCTTTCCTCATATTATTTTTCATATCTATGATGATTATGTGTTTCAATGTGTTCGATTCCATTGGATTATAGTAGATAAATCATGTATGCTTTGATCGTTTGTTGTTTTTGTTTCTCTTGATACAAGTACCAATTGAGCGGGTTTAGTTCAAGTGGAAGTGACGGGAGCGATTCAAAGGGGATTAAGGAAGCGAAAGACTACAAGTAAGTTCCTTCATCTCATATATCTACTATAAGAAAAGGTTAAACTACTTTCTTTCTGTTGTTCTAGGTGTAGCTACCCACCTAGGGAAAATGTGTTTATCAGTAGATGAAAATTCAATATAACAAATTGGTGACTCCACTGGGGAACGATTGTTGTTCCTTGTGGCTTACCCTCATCATATTACACCCTAGTAGACTTTGCTTGACTTTATTGATCTTAATTCAGTCTTTTTGAAGTGTTTTTGGTCAAAAATTGTGCTTGAATGTCTCTTGATTTGACTCTCTAGCACTAGCACAGTGCTGGTCTTGACACAGTGCACTATAGAGCATCCTCTATCTTGGACACAGTGCACTACAGTGCATTATCTCCCACTCTGGCTTACGCTGATACCTCTTAAGCTAAAAAACCACCTTTGGTTTGATTTTTCCAAAGTTGCTTCTATTGTTGTTTGCTGAAAGATCAATGTTTCTTATGGTTCTGAAATCAAGTTTTATTTCTCCTCCTAGCCCTACTTTTGCCTGATTGTTTAGTATTTCTTAAATGATTTATTTATCATTATCACTTCATTGTCAAAGTTAGCTTATAGTTGATTAATCTTTTCTAAAAAGGAAGTGTCGTAAAGTCTTCATTTCTTTCAAAAAAGGAACTGTCGTAAAATCTTCGTTTCTTGCGAAAAGTATTGATTGATTTTATTTGCATTTAGTTTCCTTTTTTCATCTAAACATTAAGGGAAATGAAAAGAAAAACTTGCACTGTGCTTATTGTAGTTTGTGAATGCTTGATAGAAATATCTAGGGAAATCGTATTAGGTGTGCTCATTTCTCTTTGTCAAAGATCTGATTTCTCTATCCCTTACTAGCGACAATTTTCATTGTTAATTGAATGAAAGAATGTTTCTCATGTTAGTTGCATTTTAGGAATTGCAAACATACATCAGATGGCGAACCTTGAAAGGAAAATCCTTAAAAATATCAACTTAAAAGTTATCTCAATTAACCTAATGGAGCATTGTAACTTAACACATAACATTTAGAGGTCTAGGCTAGAGATGTGTTCTGGCGTCATTAAACATAGCAGTTGTTGCTAATTGTTTGCGATACATTCCAAGTGTGATACCCCTTTCCACGTACGTAAGTATACCGTAGCTCTTCCACGTACTTTCGGGTATATAGGACGGTGTTATAGTATGAAATGTAGAAAATCTGTGATAGGTTAACCCGATAATGCAATATAAATCAAAGCAGAATAATATAACCTACTTCTACTATTAATTTGCGGAAGCTTAAAGATTGAGCTGAACAATATAACCAGAAGAAGAAGAATCAATAGTACAATACACATGAAAATAATTTTTGGGAAAGCCTCAGCTAAAAACCCCATACTATTGTATTATCATACATGGTGGAAATACATAGGAATTATACAAAGCCTTAGCTCTCACAACTAGTTAGCTCTCAGTAAAATCCTCACAGATGCTCAGGGGCAATCTTGGCTTCTCTCCAACCTTCCTCTCTGTTGTCCAAGCTCCTATTTCCTTACGTTGTTCCTTGTGGATGATTAGCCTTCAAAACTGTGTAATCCTCAAGGATGAATCCTTGACTGCATGCATGAGTTTTCTCCATGAGAAAACACATGAAAATGATAGTACATTGTCCTTGAACATTTATCTCAACTGGGTCTTTCTCAGAATAGACATGCATGAGTTTCTGATGAGGGAATCTTCAGTTAACTGGAGTGCACTAGTTGGTGCATTATGCATCAACTGACTATTACTATTAATAGTTCCTCAAACAGTTTGGAACTAATTAACTAGACTTAACTCAGTAAACGAGTTAATTAATTCAACTCAAATATAATCAACCTTATATCTTAATTTTAGGGGATACTCTTGGATGATTTCAAAGGACCTAACTTGAATTCTCTAACTAATTAATTTAAATTAATTAATTTTTTATTTTCCAAGTAGTTGTTAAGACTAAATTCGATTTAATCACAATTTAATTCAAGGACAAATTAAATTGGAATATTCTTGTTGCCATATTTCAACACTCCCTCTCAACAAGAAAGGGATTATCTGCCACCCCGATCCTGTCTCTATGGAACTCAAATTTACACTTTGATAATGCCTTTGTCAAAATGTCAGTATCTTGCTCCTCTGTCGAAACATATACTGCAGCAACATGATCCTCCTCGACCTGTGAAAAGCCACGGGCAACAAATCTTGCCTTATGCTTCTCCACACTACCATCAACAACTTGCTTTACCTTATAAAGCCAACGAGAACTCACAACTGACTTGTTCTTTGGTCTCAGAACCACGTCCCAAACACTGTTACGAACTATGGAGTCATACTCCTCCACCATAGCATCAACCCAAATTGACTGCTTCACTGTTTGCTCAAAGGAAGATGGCTTGGTCTCAACACATTCCCCAGGAAGGGCCATGTATCCAATGTACCTCTCAGGTGACCTCCTTTGTCTGCACTGAGAAGATGATGCTCCCACATTCTCTCTCACATTCTTCAACAATCTGTAAGATTATTTTGTGCACTTCCATCCATATATGGAAGACTTTGCTTGAGTGGATGTCTCCACTCCTAGAACCTCTACATGCGACTGCTCTGCATCAGTCTGAGGCTCCTCATCCTTAGGAACCAACAGTTCCTCCACGGTCTGTAGTTGGAGATTCCTCTCAAGGGAAACTCACATGGCCTTCTACTCATCAAAATTGAGATCTCTGCGACCCACTATCCTCCAAATGGTAGGCAAGTACACCTAATAGTTGTGAGGTGTATCAATGTACCCCACAAATATCCCAAAATTTGTTGTTGGCTCAAGCTTCTTTCGTACATCCTTTGTCACATGGCAATATATCGATGAGCTAAAGATCCTGAAGTGAACCACATCTGGTCTCTTACCGGAGAAAGCTTCATTTAGTGTCTTCATCCCAAGTATGCGATGCAGCCTTCTATTCTGCAAATAGATTGTTGCGTTACATGCCTCAGCCCACAAGTGAAGTTATAGCCCTTGGTCATGTAGCATTGCCCGTGCTGCCCCTATAATAGTTCTATTCTTCCTCTTGGCCACCCCATTCTGTTGTGGGTTATCAGGTGCCATTAACTCTCGTTTAATTCCTTCCACTACACATAAGTCCTTAAACTATTGAGAGACATATTCTCCACTATTGTTGCTTCTCAAGGCCTTAATCTTCTTCCCTGACTCTTTCTCGACCAAAGCTTTGAACTCACAAAACTTTGTGAAGGTTTGGTCCTTCTTCTGCATGAAATAAATCCAACATTTATGAGAATAATCATCAATGAAAATCACATAATACCTTTGCTTCGTTGTGGATGCCCTTGAGAATGGTCCACACAAATCAATATGAACTTGCTCTAATATAGCCTCTGCTTGACTGTCTCAATCATGAAAGGAAGACTTGTTGTAATTTCCCAAGGTACAACCTTTGAATGTGTCAAATTGGTCAAATTTACCTTTGGGAAGTCCTATAGATATATGTTGCATTATCTTCAAAGCCCCATTATTCAAATGGCCCAACCACATGTCCCACAACTTTCTAATGTCTTGGCCTTGCACCAATTCTGCTTTCGTACTCAATGTTGTACAATCATCTACCTCTAGTTTATAGAGACTCTTCACCTGAATCCCTATCCTATTGGTCTGACTCATGGCTATGTGTCTTAGGAACACCTTTCCTTTACTGAAGACAACATCGTACCCTTTGTCCTCCAACATTGTGACCAATAACAAGTTCTTCTTCAGTCCAGGCACATACATCACATCTGTCAAGGTGAGAGGAGCTCCATGCTCCCTCTGAAAAGCAATCGTGCTCCCTCCTAAAACACCATACCTTCCGTCGTCACCCATCTCTATGCGCATCTTGAGGTCTTTCTCCTCCAAGGCACTGAATAAATTTTTATCACTAGTCATGTGGAATGAGGCTCCACTGTCAAGATACCAGACACAACCCATCATCGATGACACCATGCATGCGATGAGGGTAAAGTTCATTTTGAACTGAGAGGCTAATGCCTCACCTTCCGATCCTTCCGAGGATCCCTTCTTGGACTTCTTCGATGGGCAATTAGTCACATAATGTCCCATCTTGTGACAATTAAAGCATCTTACTTTAGACATGTCACCCTTCTTCCCTCCATGAGAAGAATTTGATTTGAAATGGGAAGCCTTCCCCTTCCCTTTCCTTGCCTTACTTGCTAAGGCCAGATTTTCTTCATCATCATTCTTGGACAAAGAACCATGTCGTGTGCTCCTTCTGGTCTCCTCCTGCATAAGATCTAACCACAGTCGTTCCTAATCCGGCAGTTTCTCCCTTCCAGTCACAGAGTCCTGGTGGCTATTCCAACTCTTTGGAAGGCCAAGGAGAGCGAGGCTCACCATATCATCATTGGCAATAATTATTCCCACACTGCCAAGCTCATCTTTGCAGGTGGTGAGCTTGTTCAAATATGTGGAAATAGTATCGCCCTTATCCATCTTGATTCTTCGAAGCTTATCCTTGAGGGCCAATTTCCTCTGGTCGCTACTATTCTGGCAGAGGTCCTTCAATGTCTTCCACAATGAAAATGGAGTATCCTTCCCATGGAGACTCGAGACAATATGGTCTCGAACTCCCTCAAGGATGATCCGTGTCTCCTTCGCCACACACTTCTTCCACTCAACCAACTCTTGTGCAGTGGTTAAAGCTGGCTTTGGGATTTCTTGATCAATAAATTCCTTCAAGCCATTGTCTTCTGATAAAACCTCCATTCTATGTAATTCAAGCTACCTTCCAAGGCATACTCGAGTCTCAAGCCATAGAACGCCATTGGCCAACCTTGAAGTATGATATGAATTCAATTTGCACCTGCAACCCTGAACTTCAAACTTCGAATTCTCTTCTCAGTATATTGTTCACAACTCCGATACCATGTAGAAAATATGTGGTAGGTTAACTCGATAATGCAATATAAATCAAAGCAGAATACTATAACCTACTTCTACTATCAATTTGTGGAAGCTTAAAGATCGAGCTGAACAATATAACAACAAGAAGAAGAAGAATCAATGGCACAATACACATGAAAATACTTTGGGGAAAGTCTCAGATAAAACCCCACACTATTGTATTATCATACATGGTGGAAATACATGGTAATTATACAAAGCCTTAGCTCTCACATCTAGCCATCTCTCAGTACAATCCTCACAGATTCTCATATGAAATCTTGGCTTCTCTCTAGCCTTCCTCTCTGCCCTCCAAGCTCCTATTTCCTTGCACTGTTCCTTGTGGATGATTAGCCTCTTACCAAGTGGAAAACCAAGCCTTCAAAACTACGCAATCCTCAAGGATGAATCCTTGACTGCATGCATGAGTTTTCTCCATGAGAAAACACATGCAACTGATAATACACTGTCCTTGAACATTAATCTCAACTGGGTCTTTCTTAGAATAGACATGCATGAGTTTCTGATGAGGGAATCTTCAATTAACTGGAGTAGCACTAGTTGAGATCATTAATGCATCAACTGACTGTTAACTCACTATTAGTTCCTCAAACAGTTTGGAACTAATTTAACTGGACTTAACTCAGTAAACTGAGTTAACTAATTACAACTCAAATATAACTCAATCTTATCTCCTTAATTTAAGGGATAACTCTTGCATGACTTCAGAAAGACTTATAACTTGAATTTCTCCAACTAATTAATTCAAAATAAATTAATTAATTATTTCTAGGTAGTTGTTAAGACTATATTTTATTTTAATTCACATTTTAATTCAAGGACAAATTAAATTGGAATATTCTTGTTGCCATATTTCAACACTCCCTCTCAACAAGAAAGGGATTATCTCCCACCCTAATCTTGTCTCTATGGAACTAGAATTTACACTTTGACAATGCCTTTGTCAAAATGTTAGCATCTTGCTCCTCTGTCGAAATATACTGTAGCAACATGTTCGTCCTTGCTACAGAATCTCTAAGATGATGATACTGGATGTCGATGTGTTTGGAACTATCATGAAATATTGGATTATCATAGAGATTGAGACAACTCTAATTATCACAATAGATCATCGTTGGATCCATCCTCTGATCAAAGAAGCCAAATAGAATTTTCTCCATCCAGATGGCCTCACATGTTGCCTAACTCGAAGCCATGTATTTTGCCTCTGCCGAGCTGAGTGCAACCGACCTCTGTTTCGTACTGTACCAAGAAACTACCCCTGACCCAAGGTTGAAAATCCCTCCTGATGTGCTCTTCTGATCTGATGGACTCCTTGCCCAATCTGCATTAATGAAGCCTTGTAGCTTCACTTCCTCTGTCCATTTGTACCATATTCCATACTGAGATGTGCCTGTGAGGTATCTCAATACATGCTTTGTTGCCTTCCAAAACATCTTGGTAGGTTGAACCATCGCTTGACTTAGTTCATTCATTGCATAGCACAAATTTGGTTGTGTGTTCACTAAGTACATCAGTGAAACCACGAGCTACCCGTACACAATATCCTCTACCACTTCTCTTGAAGTAGCAACCTCCTTCCTCTAGTTACCTACTAGAGGAGTCTACATGGGCTTGCACTTCTCCATGTGGAATCTCTTGAGTATCTCATTGGCATACTTACCCTGAGACAAAAGCAACTCCCCATCCTTCTGCCACACTTCCATGCCAAGGAAGTAATGTATGAGACCCATGGCTTTCATCTCGAATTCTCTTGCAAGGTCCTCCTTGCAAAATAGGATCAACTGATCATCACCAGTTAATATGATATCATCAACATAAAGTACAATGATCAAAAGCTTACCTTTCACTGCAATGTGGTACAGGTTCGCATCCATTTCACTCTTTGTGAAGCCCAACCCAGTGAAGTAGTTGTGTATCTTGGTGTACCAAGCACGAGGTGCTTGCTTTAGCCCATACAATGCTCTCTTGAGTCAGCCCACATGCGACTCATGATCAAAAGTCTCAAAACCTTCTAGCTACTCTATGTACACCTCTTCCTCAATCTGGCCATTGAGGAATATAGTCTTCACATCCATCTGATGGATCTTCCAACCCATCTGTGCTAACAGTGCCAACATAGATCTGATAAATGAGTACCTTGCGATAGGAGCAAAAGTCTCATCATACTCAATCCCCTCGACCTGTTAAAAGCCACAGGCAACAAATCTTGGCTTATGCTTCTCCACACTACCATCAGTAGCTTGTTTTACCTTGTAAAGCCAACAAGAACTCACAACTGACTTGTTCTCCGGTCTCAGAACCACGTCCCAAACACTGTTACAAACTATAGAGTCATACTCCTCCACCATAGCATCAACCTAAGTCAGTTGTTGCATTGCTTCCTCAAAGGAAGATGGCTCGTCCTCAACACATCCCCTAGTAAGGGCCATGTATCCAATGTACCTCTCAGGTGACCTACTTTGTCTGTGTTGATTAGATGGTGCTCCCACATTCTCTCTCACATCCTCCAATAATATGTCAGCTTCTCTTGTGTGCTTTTGTCCATCTGTGGAAGAATATTCTTGAGTGGATGTCTCCACTCCTGGAACCTCTGCATGCGGCTGCTCCGCATCAGTCTGAGGCTCCTCCTCCTTAGGAACCAACAATTCCTCCACAACCCGTAGTTGGAGCTCCCTCTCAAGGGAAAGTCACATGGCCTTCCGCTCATCAAACTTGAGATCTCTATGAACCACTGTCCTCTGACTGGTAGGCAAGTACACTCAACAATTGTGAGATGTATCAGTGTACCCCAAAAATATCCCCAGCTCTGTTGTTGGCTCAAGCTTCTTCCGTGCATCCTTTGTCACATGGCAATATACCGATGAGCCAAAGATCCTGAAGTGACCCACATCTGGTCTCTTACCGGAGAAATCTTCCTTTGGTGTCGTCATCCCAAGTATGTGATGCGGGATTCTATTCTACAAATAGACCATTGTGTTGCATGCCTCAGCCCACAAGTGAAGTGGTAGGCCTTGGTCATGCAACATTGCCCGTGTTGCCCCTATAATAGTTATGTTCTTCCTCTCAGCCACCCCATTCTATTATGGGTTATGAGGTGTCGTCAAATCTCATTTAATTCCTTTCATTGCATAGAAGTCCTTAAACTCTTAAGAGATATATTCTCCACCATTTTCGCTTCTCAAGGCCTTGACCTTCTTCCCTGACTCTTTCTCGACCAAAGCTTTGAACTCACAAAACTTTGTGAAGGTTTGGTACTTCTTCTGCATGAAATAAATCCAGCATTTACGAGAATAGTCATCAATGAAAATCACATAATACCTTTGCTTTGTTGTGGATGCCCTCGAGAATGGTCCACAAAAATCAGTATGAACTCGCTCTAAGATAGCCTCTGCTCGACTGTCTCGATCATGAAAGGAAGACTTGGTGTACTTTCCCAAGGTACAAAATTTGCATGTGTCAACTTGCTCAAGTTTCCTTTGGGAATTCCTGTAATATCTATTGCATTATCTTCAAATCCCCATGATGCAAATGGGCCAACCGCTTGTGCCACAACTCACCAATGTCTTGGCTTTGCACCAATTCTGCTTTCTTACTCAATTCTGCACAATCATCTACCTCTAGTTTGTAGAGATTCTTCACCCAAATCCCTATACTCTTGGTCTGACCCATGGCTATGTGTCTTAGGAACGCCTTTCCTTTACTGAAGACAACATCGTAGCCTTTGTCCTCCAATATCGCGACCGATACCAATTTCTTCTTCAGTCCAGGCACATATAGCACATATGTCAAGGTGAGAGGGGATCCATGCTCCCTCTGAAAAGAAACTGTTCCCACTCTTGAAACATTATACCTTTCGTTGTCACCCATCTCTATGCACATCTTGAGGTCTTTCTCCTCCAAGGCACTAAGTAAATTTTTATCACCAGTCATGTGAAATGAGGATCCACTATCAAGATACCAGACACAACCCATCATCAATGACACCATGCATGCGATGAGGGTAAAGTCCATTTCAAACTGAGAGGCTAATTCCTCACCTTCCTCACCTTCTGAGGATCCCTTCTTAGACTTCTTCGATGAGAAATTAGTCGCATAATGTCCCATCTTGCGACAATTAAAGAATCTTACTTTAGACATGTCACCCTTCTTCCCTCCATTAGAAGAATTCGATTTGAAATGGGAAGTCTTCCCCTTCCCTTTCCTTGCCTTACTTTCTAAGGCTAGATTTTCTTCACCATCATTCTTGGATGAAAAACCATCTCATGTGCTCCTCCTGATCTCCTCCTGCCTAAGATCCGACCACAGTCATTCCCAATCTAACAATTTCACCCTTCTATTCACAAAGTCCTGGTAGCTATTCCAACTCTTTGGAAGGACAAGGAGAGCGAGGCTCACCATATCATCATCAACATTAGTTATTCCGAAGCTGCCAATCTCATCTCTGCAGGTGGTGAGCCTGTTCAGATATGTGGAAATAGTATCGCCCTTCTTCGTCTTGATTCTTCGAAGCTTATCCTTGAGCGCCAATTTCCTCTGGTCGCTATTGTTCTGGTAGAGGTCCTTCAATGTCTTCCACATTGAAAATGGAGTATCCTTCCCATGGAGACTCAAGACAATATGGTCTCGAACTCCCTCAAGGATGATCCGTCTCACCTTCGCCACACACTTCTTCCACTCAACCAACTCTTTTGCATTAGTTGAATATGGCTTTGGGATTTCTTGATCAATGAGTTCCTTCAAGCCGTTGTCTTTTAATACAACCTCCATTCTACCTTTCCATGCTATGTAATTTGAGCTACCTTCCAAGGCATACTCGAGTCTCAAGCGATAGAATGCCATTGGCCAACCTTGAAGTATGTTATGAATTCGATTTGCACCTGCAACCCCGAACTTCAAACTTCGAATTCTCTTCTCAGTATATTGTTCACAGCGATGATACCATGTAGAAAATATGTTGGTAGGTTGACCCGATAATGCAATATAAATCAAAGTAGAATACTATAACCTACTTCTACTATCAATTTGCGGAAGCTTAAAGATCGAGTTGAACAATATAGCCAGAAGAAGAAGAATCAATGGCACAATACACATGAAAATATTTTTGGGGAAATCCTCAGCTAAAAACCCCACACTATTGTATTATCATACATGGTGGAAATACATAAGAATTATACAAATCCTTAGCTCTCCCAGCTATCTAGTTCTCAGTACACTCCTCACAGATGCTCACAGGGAATCTTGGCTTCTCTCCAGCCTTCCTCTCTACCCTCCAAGCTCCTATTTCCTTGTGCTATTCCTTATGGATGATTAGCCTATTACCAAGTGGAAAACCAAGCCTTCAAAACAGTGCAATCCTCAAGGATGAATCCTTGACTGCATGCATGAGTTTTCTACATGAGAAAACACATGCAACTAATAGTACATTGTCCTTGAATGTTAATCTCAACTGGGTCTTTCTCAAAATAGACATGCATGAGTTTATGATGAGGGAATCTTTAGTTAACTGAAGTAGCACTAATTGAGTGCATTAATGCATCAACTGACTATTAACTCACTATTAGTTCCTCAAATAGTTTGGAACTAATTTAACTAGACTTAACTCAGTAAACTGAGTTAACTAATTACAACTCAAATATAACTCAATCTTATCTCCTTAATTTAAGGGATAACTCTTGCATGAAATCAGAAAGACTTCTAACTTGAATTTCTCGAACTAATTAATTTAAAATTAATTAATTAATTATTTCCAAGTAGCTGTTAAAACTAAATTTAATTTTAATTCACAATTTAATTCAAGGACAAATTAAATTGGAATATTCTTGTTGTCATATTTCAACATGAAGAAAGTCAAAAGATCCTTGTAATCAATGTTTATTTGCATGCAACCCCTGCTAGATGGTGGGGAGCCCATTGCGACCACCTCCATGATTAGGAAGTTGCTAAGACTACCATGATGTGTAGATTTTATGCTCCTGAGAGCCCCTTTAGTATAATCCCTATATATGATGGGTATACTAGTCCGCAAAAGCATATACAAACTTGTAATTTTGTTTGGTCAAAAATTGGCCTACCAATTGCAATGTGGACACACTAGTTAATCTGTAAGTTGGGAAATTTTCTGTGACACTAGTATTTGAATGAGGAAATGAAGAGGCAAACAATGGATTGGAAGTTGTTGACAACTCAGCTTTGTAAAGATTTCTCATTTTAGATGTGGATGCAAGGATTGTTGAAGCCCTGAAAGCTATTAAAAAGGTGTTGTTCCCTTTTGGAAAACTTGTTGAGGAGTGTAGTAGGTATGTATATTTTACGCATCGATGTGACTCAGGTTTTCATGAGGTTGTAGTTTGTAGAAAAAATGATAAAGAACCTAATGATGACTTAGAGGAGTTAAAACACATACCTTTTAAAGAATCCGAGGGGGGGAGAGGGATAAAGGACGAATCTATAAAGGACGCCCCTCATTTGAAACCACTCAAGCTACAAAAATTGAACATTGGGACAGATGAGAAGCCCAAAATCACCTCTATTGGTGATTATTGCATAGATCACAACTAGAAAATCATCGATTTTGTAGTTACATGAGATTTAGAGCCATTAACGATTTCTAGAGGAAAATTATAGTTCTAGTTCGGTATGAGAATACTTGAACAAGTGCAGGAGTTGGAGGTGACCACAAATGTAGACCTAAAGTTTTTCCATCTTTCATCTTCATTCTAGCACATTCCAAGCCAGCATAAAAATCAAGTCAAAGCTACAACTGATGGAAACCATGCGGTGGAAAAGTAACCAATCGATGGCAATGCATTTGATAGGTGGCAAGACATGCAGATAGTTGGAAAAAAACACAGTGGAAGAGACAAATGATAACCCATGTTCAAAATATGATATCGTGTATAAGAAATTCATGCATCATTATCATGCATTTCTCATACACATATTAAAGACTATGTTTTTTGTATCCATAAAGTTCAAGGAATTGATATTTGTTATTCTAAGATTCCGCAAATAGATCTCTAAGGATCTTTGATTGAATGTATAAATGCCTATACTATGAATTGAAAAGGAAATCCTTTGATTTTGAAGAGAACTATATACCTTAGTACTACCAGTTATAAACTTTGTTGTTTGTGGCGTAAGCTATTGTTCATCCATGTTTCGATTCATTTCATGTTTTAGTTTTATAAGGTCAGTCTCATAAGACGTTCTCAACAATGATTACAAAGCTATGAGGGCACCTTATGTGAGGAGTGTGTTGCTTCTTGTTATTTTCTATTATGCATTTATTTATTTATTTCAGTTGTGTGAGTTTATTTAAATTCAATTCTTTATTTCTTCTCACTTGCAGTTTGTATGCATAGTGAAACTATTTACATGAATGATTAACTTAATCAAGTACTCAAATGGTAAATTCTATAATTTCCTTACAGCAAGAAATATTTAGAAGTTGATGATTTTGAAGTGTTTAGAATCATCATTGTGCTAATCTCTTTAAATTTGAAGTTACTTTGTTTATGTAACTAAATTCCATTTCAATAGCTAATAGATATATTTGTAATTCTTTATAAGTAATTTAGAAACTAAATCCTGCATATAATTTGCATATAATTTGCATAACACTTCACAAGTATACAAACTCAAATTGGTTATTTAAATGTAACAGAATCTAGAATTAAAAGAATTGACCAACAATTTTTATTACTATATATAGCTTATAATTAACCAAAACCCTAATTACCTAGTAGACCTTCATTAATGAGGCCTCAACCACTAACTAGAAGGCCTTCTTTAATGAGCTCACTGACATGATTTATTTTGCACTTTACTACCTTGTGGGCCTTATTTAACAAAGATGGTCCCAATAAATTAAGTAATAACCTATTTTCCTAAGTAGGTGAGTTAGGGTGGGACCCTAATGGTCTTCAATTCCATGTAAAGTACAACCTTTGCTACAAGACAAAGAGACATTATTTGGAACATCATTGCCCATGCAATTGTTATTAACTAGCGGTTGCTTTGATCGTTAACATAGTTGAGACATTTTTCAAGAACATGTTGAGAGATTCATAAATATCTTCAATAGAAGCAATACTAATAGAATGTGAAAATAAAGAGAACAATGGGGCATTGAAACATAGTATCCACAAGATCTACTCTAGAAACTCTTAAATAAAAAAACCAATGTAGCTCATAATATAATATTTAGGCATTCCCAACATCAATCAAATCCCAATTTGCTAACCATGATCAAATTACAATCCCATTCTCTTAACTAGGATTAGATTACACTGTTTTTAAACCCATAATTAAAAGCACTAAAAAAACTCATAAAAACCCCTATAATATCCTTTATTTAGAAAGAAGGAACAATTTTTTTACACTTTGGCCCCATGAAAATATGTCAAGACATACAATTTATACTTACAAAGAATACAATGCATCCAATAGATGGCTCCCATTTTCAATTAAGGTGCAGCTGCTACTACAGGGGGAGGTGGAAAGCGAAGGGGGGTGTTGTGTCAAATGACAATGGTCTAGGGTTGCTTATAGAAAATATTATTATGGGTTGACGAGGATGATGGAAACATACATATCATTTCAAAAAGAGAACTTTGATAATATTAGAGATTATTTTTAGGACTAAGAGCAATAGAGTAGTAAATTTAGTCAAATACCTATAAATCCCCTACCACTAAAGTCATTATAGAAGCCATGGCCACCATTAATAACACAAAAGATCATCTTAACTTTGATGCTCCCTGTGTGTTGTCTATAAAATACATATATTCTCGCAAGGCTCCAGTGACACAATGCATTTCTAGTATGTCGATATTCAATGTGGTGCATCTACACTAAAACCCCAAAGTTATTTTTTATGTGAATATTGAGAATGCAAACATAAGTATCAGTATGGCATAACCTCCCTCCCATGCAATCACGTAATTCAAAACAACTCCAAGAATATTGTAACCAATTCAACCCTTAACCCATCCAATAGCATATGCTACAAACAACTTTATCCAATGCAATAACAAAGAAACAACTTGCCATTTTGAAACACTTCTAAAAGCTAGACACATGTGATCAATTAATTATCAAGAGATAAAAGTTTTCAGTCCACGTAGCCCTAGCCCACCCGATCACCACATGGGTTTACAAGTTTTGTTTGGATCTACGAAGTTGAACAGCACATGAATTCAGAAACACCTCTTCCTTGGACAACACGCCTCCGACATGATTGCTTAAAGCACCACCTAACCGAACATCACACATTTGTAGATATTATTGTTTATGCTTTCCCAAGGAAATTAACATAGGATAAAGGAAGTTGATGTGTCTATTGACTTTCTCAGTAGGGCATTTCTAGATCAACGAATTTGTCCACCAAGCTCCACACACTCGCTCCCCAAGTGCGTGATTTCTAGTTGCAGTGGTACATTCCCACTTTATTCCAACCCCATATTATAAGCATTTGACCCACGATTCCTGTTCCACCTAAAACACTGCATGTGAAACAACTAACTTCCGTGACACCAACTCTATGACACACACACAACATATGAGCAGTTCATCAAAGATTCTACTCACAGAATATGTATTTCTTTATAAAAATTTTGGAATAGTTGGAATGACGTGTTGGTTGCACGTTACTTATTCAAAAGGCACAAGATAGGCTTTGGTTCCATTGGAATACATGCAAAATTAAAATAAGGCCGTGTGAGCAAAAAGCTTTGGCAGGCCTGGGAAGCAACATTTATCAGGAAGTTCAGAATTTGGTGCGTCATAAAGCGGCGAGAGCAACCAGGAATCTCCGTTTGGTTTCGATAATAAAGTATGATCTCGCCAAGTCTCAAGGCACTGGCAATTCCACGTCATCCAACTGTGATGCAGGGCTTTGCTGCGTGTTCAAAGACGTGTGTCGACAATATGAGAAGATGGACCGTAGTTTAGTCGGTGAAAGGGCAAAAGATAAAGAGGCAGGCGGTGGAGAAAGTTGCAAGACATGTTCAACTGAAAAGGGTAATGAACCTGTTTTTTTTCCGAGAATATAATTTTAAGCGATCTGAGATTTCCGTCACATTAAAGTAACCACAGATCTTATAGTAAAGATTTTGGTCAAAAGAGAATATTAAAATCATATTTGAATTTATGTTAGCACAAGTTTTTGGTAAGCCGGTATTTTTGATACCCGGGAACGAGTATCTGGCACGGCTAGAAATATTGTTCAAATTTAGAGGAAACGTCACTCGGGAACGAGTATCTGGCATGGTTAGAAATATTACTCAAATTTAGAGGAAATGTCAAGTTGAGAGTGGTAATAATAATATATTAAATTAATATATATTAAAAATAAAAAAAATTATTTATTTATTTCATTCAAATTTTGGCCAATTCAAATTCCATATTGCCAGGTTAAAGATATTGAAATTGAAGCATTGCCCAAAAAACAAAAATATAATCTATTCAACAATTCTCAATCCAAATTCCTTCCAGCAAAAAACATGCAGAACATTTATTAGGTGATTTCATGCAACACTATATGTTAAGTCATTGGTTCAATTCTTCGCCCTCGATGTAACCTCACCAATATTATATATATTACATCTAATTATAATAGAGATAAGAAAAAATAAAATATATATTAATAGTAATTAAAAAAATTAAAACAATAGAGTTTAAATCCAATGTTATTTTAAAAAGAGTTTGTATAATAAAATTATAAATTTCCAAGTTAATATATATTTTATACTTAAATAAATATGAAAATCAAATTAAAAATTGTTTTT
>APFE031601529.1:32075-95611 GCA_000404065.3 Pinus taeda | reverse complement strand
CAATTATTAGGTGATTTCATGCAACACTATATGTTAAGTCATTGGTTCAATTCTTCGCCCTCGATGTAACCTCACCAATATTATATATATTACATCTAATTATAATAGAGATAAGAAAAAATAAAATATATATTAATAGTAATTAAAAAAATTAAAACAATAGAGTTTAAATCCAATGTTATTTTAAAAAGAGTTTGTATAATAAAATTATAAATTTCCAAGTTAATATATATTTTATACTTAAATAAATATGAAAATCAAATTAAAAATTGTTTTTTAATAATATTTATATTTCATAATTTCAATTTTTTTTTCTTTAGTATTCCATTTTTTGTTCATTCAGCATGGGCGATAATGATGGTTTTGCCAGTGGCCAAAGATCTTCCTAAATTCTTTTATATCCATCAGCCATCTGCTTATATGAGGAGAATGAATAGCTTTCCAATGACAAAGATTAGATCGGCCAGACATCTCATCTTCATTTGGATAGAAGGGTTTTCCATAAACACATTGTTTCTCTTGGTTCCAGACCGATATCCAAATCTAAACCCAGCGGCATGCCCTTCCCTTCACACAGTGCCATTAGTTTAAGCAGCATCCATGCTGGCAATGTCAAATACACCTACCGTTACACTTATTCATTGTAGTGAAGCTCCCAAAACGTCAAAAATGGGTTGCAGTGAAGCTCCTGAAAAGCTCCAAAGTACCCATTGGAGCGTTTCTAATCAGCTGGAGCTTCTGGTAAGTGCTCTCCAATGCTTGGGAGCGGGTGTAACATGGTTTATACCCAATAAAATTTTCCAACAATTATTTTTGTTGGTCAAAGACAGATTAGATCTGATGTGAATAAATTCACTATTCATGTCGGAAGCCTTATAATGGCCAAACTGGATGCCTTTTCAAAGCTAGGCTAAAAGAGCACATTATTGATACAAATCACAATCATCTATCAAAATCAACAATGGTTGAACACTCTTTTAAGTCCAAATATATGATTCACTTTGATCATTCAAAAATCTAGGGTTATCCAAGAGACCCTAGCAATCAAGAAGAAACCTATCTTGCCCACTAATAATTTGAATTCTAGCCTCCTATTATCATTATTCTTCTAAACCCTGTACGTTGTTGAATCAATAATTTATCATCCTTAATTTAATTAAAAAATAAATAAATTTCCACTCTATTTTTAGTTTGATTAAAAATTTATTTGGTTTCTATTTCAAATATCTAAAAAAATATTTTTAAATTAAATTTTCAAATTCTATAAACTAATTCAATTTTTTTTAACTAATATATTTTATTTCACTGCATTATTATAATTTTTATAATTATTTTTATTAATTATGTTTTCCATTTTTAATTTTTTATTTTTGAAAATTTAATTTGAATTTGAATTTTTTGATTTTTTGGATACATTTTTAACTATCTCTAATTCTTAAAAAAAATTAGTTTTATATATTCAGTTCTTATATTAATTATTTAATTCCTCAATATAATTAGTTAAAATTTAATTATTATTTCCGATTTATTTTATTTTATTTGACCCATTCCCTAATATTTCCTTTTTCATATATAAAGGTCTTCCTCTTGAAGCTCTCTTGTCCCCTGATGATGATGGATGAAATAAATCCATCACACAGTACTCTTTATGAAATTTCTAACCGTATAATTTTAGTTATTTAAAATTTAAAATGTATTTTGA
Source organism: Pinus taeda (assembly GCA_000404065.3). NCBI lineage: Eukaryota > Viridiplantae > Streptophyta > Pinopsida > Pinales > Pinaceae > Pinus > Pinus taeda. The sequence continues at coordinate 93,909 of APFE031601529.1, read as the reverse complement.
TTAGATAAATAAATATAGCGGTATAAAAATTTGAAATTTGAAATTTTAAAATTATTTAAAAATATAATTTTAACGCATTTATTAATTTGAAATAAAATTAACCAAGAAAATAGGTCAAAAACCAACCAATATTGGTTAAATTTTGAACAAAAATAAAATAATTAATGAACCCAAAGTTGACGAACCACATCTGACAACGCAATAAACGTGACCGATGACATTTAACAAAGCAATAAACGCAACGAGATTTGGGTTGAAATTGCAGCGGCTTAACGTGTACAGTCGCCATTTACGAACTTCTGTTTTCTACAAAATCTAACACCAAAACACAAGAGGCAGGTGGCAGTCGAGTTATAACTCACGACCTTCGGCACCTTTCAAACTTACAAATTAATTCAGAAGCTTCGGAGATTCCAACTGTAAGTCTGCCGGTATTGCATTTGACTTTTCTTCTCCGGAACTTGTGGGCTGGACCAGGATTAAAAATTTGCTCATTGTTGCTTCGCCTTACAGTCATCATCCTACCGCTATTCTAATATTTTGATGAGTGAATGATATCTAAAACAGTAAAAGTTATTTACTGAAAGTCCCAGCAGGAAAGCAATCAATGACTGTTAGTTAGTTACAGAAGGTTGAAGCAAGAAAGCGATCAATGAACTTGGTGGAGATGATTATGGAGCGTTAACTTTTGGGTCTGACAGAGTGAAATTGCTGAGCAAGTTCCATGGCTAGTCACTTTTGCCATTTTTGTTTTTGCAGAGCGAGAAAAGAATGACAACCAACCTGTATTTGGGCATATAGCTTCTGCTTTTCAACTTCAGCGTTGTCCTCCATTTTATATTGTTCAAACAATATTATTCATTGGTGTGACAGCACATTGCAGACTGACCGGCTTTTCCATTATCAAGCTCGTTCTTGAAGCAAAGCAAAAGTAGCAAATTGGAAGAACGCTAATCGGAGATACATCCGTGCGTTCACTTTAAATTTATAATTATGTAAACTCTAACATACAAAAGATTGGAGCTGAACAGTCAGAGGGTATTACAGAGTAATTAGCATAAATTTAAGAAAAACGTGTCTCCAAACAAAAAAGAACGTGTAAAAAAGAATTTGTGTTTTTATTTGTAAAATCTTGTAAAATTTATTAGCAGTGAGACGAGTGTTACTATGACCTGACCTGACCTCTTAGTTCTAGTTAAGGAAGTGGGGCCTATAAACTGACATCCTATAGGGACTACAAATCACCCAGGAGCTAACGAAACACCCCAAAGTGGTCAATCCATGAGCTGGAACCTTGTTTTGTTGGCCTAGACCCACAACCTCACCCTTGACACTGATTCCATTCAGTTATGAGGCTCCAATTGCACTCATAAGCCTGCCAATGACTATGACATAAATTCTTCAATTCTAAGCATGCAGTCCCAGGATCTGTGCCACCTTTTCAGGCAAGCCTCCAGACTACTACCCAGAATTTCCCGAGACTTTCCATAATCATAATTAACATGATGATAAAGCTAAACAATCAATCTCGACTCAAAAACTTGACCTAGACTACCTAATCCATAATACACATTTCATTAAACAAATGGAAAACATGTAAGCTATAGGTCATGAATGCATATATGATCATAAATTGTTAGTCTTCACCTGAGAATCACCAAGAAGGCTCTAAGCCATCTCTATCTAGCTGCAAGAGCACTTGGCAATCCATGTGTTCATTAACCTATCAATAATTTATCAAATAATTTCATAAGCCATGTTGGAATAACGATTGTCGTTACATCAAAACCCGCAGGTATTAGTAAATAGAAGCATCACTAAAGTTAAGAGATCCATGAGAGGCAGTTAAGCACATGCCACAAAATACACGGGGAGCATTGGTTTATCCAATGTCCAACAATCTCCCCCGCAACACGAGCTGGGTGTGATTTGAAAACTTGATACCTTTGGCTTTGATACCACTTATTGGAATCATGATTATCATTACACCAAAAATCATAGGTGTTAGTAAACGGACACATCGCCAGAGTTAATGGATACATGAGAATCAGTTAAGCACATGTCACAAAATACACAGGGAGCACTAGTTTATCCAATGTCCAACGAGCCATAAATAGATTACATCATATAACCAACATATAACTAGAAAATAACCAGCATAGAGACCATGGAAAATCAACCATAACATCACCATCATAATCAATACATATGATCATAGATCACAATAGGAAAATACCTCATATTTTAACATATGAAAATACCAACTAAGTCAGGGACTTCCACGTACCACCCAACCATAGATTGGACTGAACCAAATATCTCTTTCATCCATCACCCCCGTGTGATATTCCAAACATAAATGTGGGATCTCGTGGCGTAAACCAAAACAAAACTATCTAGGGCTTCCAAAGGCCAAACCACCTCAACCCTCAACCACAATGATTCCACCTCTATAGTTTGGAAATCACTAATGCCAACTAGATCAGTCTCTACCCAAGTTGTCCAGGGCTCTCTGAACTAATAACTCAACACATAGCTTTCCAGGGCTCCAGAGAATTTGTCCAACTCGACTCTAGGCACTAGTAACTCAACCCACCAAGGGATCTAGAGTGTTTTTCCCAACCTAGGTTTCAAGACTAGTAACTCAACCCAAGTTGTTCTAGGGTTTTCAAAGCATTTGTTCCAACCCACAACCATAAGGAACATGATCACCAATCAAAAAAACAAGTGGAAAACCCACAACACCATGGTTATCTAGGGAATGGCAAGGCAAGGCTAAAATCACAATCAATCTTGGAAAATCTCCATGGAAATGACAACAGACAACCAAAATAGCACACACATATACCATGCATCCAAAAATCACACATGCAACCTGTTACCTACAAACCAATCAAATTTTAGTTGTTGATCCAATTGTTCCCTTGCTTCCCTTTTCCCTCTTTCTCCAAATCCAATATATGCCAATGTGCACCAAGAATGCCATAAGTGTGCAAGAGTGTGAAATAATTAAATGAGAGCTCCACCACAAAACTGTCAAAAGCTAGCAACTAGTTCTCTAAAGCCTTTTTATCATCGATGCCTCTATTTTCTTCATTTTCCTTCATTTTCCCTCTTGTTTCCTTAGCATGCAAATATATGTCTCTTCACCTTCCTTTCTCCTATTTTCCTTTATTTTTATAAATAAATGTCAATTAATGCCTCTTTGCCTTTGTCAATTTTCTTAGCCATAAATAAACCAAAAGTGACACCCACTAGGATGTTTTTCCCACCATTCAACTTGAAATACATGTCCCATGAACTTGGTCTTATATATTTTTTTACATGGGAAATCAACCAAGGGTTGTTACAGCAAGGTAGTTATTTGATGGTGTAAGGTGAACGAATTCATAAAATTAAGCCTTCTTCTCCTAGATATGCCAGGGTATGGAACCCATTTCATATTCTCCCCCACCAACTCTGAATATGAGTGATAAGATTGGTCCATTATCTCTTTACTTTCCAATAGTAAAATTTATTTTTGGACTTCGAAAAGTACATCATCAAAAGGTCGACTCCTTTTATTTGCCACATTGCCTCTTCCACCCCTCCTACTACTCATTCTCTGCCTAGGAGGCATGAACACAACTACCAAGGAAAATTGAGAACAAGGATTGAAAGAGCCTCTACCTATAAAGCCAAAAAAGGGACGAGATACAACATGTTGAACACCTGACCTAAGAACTACTAAATCATCTCCCAAATGCCACATCGTAGGAGCAAAATCAAGCAAATTACCAAGCTCCCTACAACTTAGAAACATGACACATACCAACCACAAACAATGAAAATCCTTAATACATAAACTTAAATGAAAGAAGTTGTGACAATATCCAGAACCCTTAACACCACCAACTGACACCAAACTATGAATAATTTGACCCAACTGAAATGGAACAGTAAAACTAGAACCCAGAACATAAGACCCAAACACTAGACCCTTTTGAACTAGTGTGCAAGGAGGGAAATTCAAAATAACCCAAATAACTACAAACTCTCTTAGTGGTTGGGACCCAAACAGACAGATTAATTGATAATCCACCTCTGAGAAACCAAGCAAGTAAAATGAAAGAACAAACTTTCCAAAACCAAAACACCAAACCAAAAAATGAGGAATGAATTCCTAGACAAATTTAAACAGACTTACAAAAACAATGAGGCATAACTAGTCACACACCAGCAGACAAAACAAATTACTGAGCTACTCCTAGAACTGAAGACTTAAACAAAATCTCACCAGCTTTAAACTGGTAAAGGAGGACAAGTAATTGGCTTCACCTCCATGCACACATACCTCGTATCACTGCCTTACAATCATCATAACTGCCAATTTAAATCAACAAACCCACCGATTAACCTTTGTTCACCCCACAACTAACCTCTACCACATCGAGGACGAGTAATTGCCTTCACCTCCATGCACACATACCTCGTATCACTGCCTTACAATCATCATAACTGCCAATTTAAATCAACAAACCCACCGATTAACCTTTGTTCACCCCACAACTAACCTCTACCACATCATTACGAAAACAAGACATTTTAGAGGATGACACACCTTCAAAAGAAGCCCCCGTATCCAAAAAAAACACCCCCATGAGGGTCTCACACTTAGTAAGTTGACTTATTATTGTTGTTTAATAAAAAGTATACCACCTAAAACAATAATGTCTCTAAATCTAGCTTATTTCCTTATTTCCAAAAAAAACACTAACCATAAATCAGCGAAAAACAATTTATATTAAAATAAAAATAAATTTATATTTATTTTAAAAATAATTTTAATATTATTTTAATTTATTTTTATAATAAATATTAACACCATAAAATTCATATTAATAATTTATATTTTATTTTTTTCCATTAAAGTTATACACATGTTTTCTATCCAAAGTTTAAAAAAAAAATCACGTCTTAATCATTATACACCTTTTTTTAGGCATCAACTAGATCCATTTAACTGCAGATCTATCAAGCTCGAAGAGGGATTAAATCTGTAGAGGTGCAAACATTTCCTAAAGTTTTGCACTCAAAAAATAGGTTTAAAGATTGAACTTGAGGAAAGGTTTGCACCTCATAGATTTGATTCCTCTCAGGGCTTGATAGATTTGGAGTTAAGATGGATCCACATTGGTTTACATATTATTTCCCATAACCTTATATTTAAAAATTAAAAAATAAATAACAAAAAAAACAGTGTATGCCATAAACAAAATACCTCAAATTTCACCTTAATTCTACATCAACTTTAGATAGAGAGATAAAGAAATTAGAAAACAAAAAAACAAAAAAAATCACCATTTAGTACAGGGTAGATATATATATTTTTTCACTACTTAATATGGAGTTGACAAAAAAATAATATTATTAATATTGCATGATGTGTATTTCATTTTATCTTCAATTTACATGTAATATTTAAAACAAAAATATTATTAACAAAAAAAAAAATTACTCACAAGAAAAATATTTCAATGTCCATATTAAAAGGCTTGTAAGGTAGCTTTGTCTTTGCCACTCGAGTTTACAGAAAATAGCATAAAAAATTATCACTGGCATTGGTCAATGCTAAATTAATAGAATTCAATAAACAAATAAAATGCTATAGGCTTTCATTGGCAAGATATAATAAATTGAGATGTGAAAGTGGATAAATTAATTGTTTTCTTAAGCACACGGACTTGCATAAATTTTGGTGGGTAGTAAATACTAGTAAATCTACACATTTACAGTTTTGCTCGTACATAACATAAATAATGATGGAAAATAAATCTTGGTAGATAAATTTATTAACATCTTATTCTTATCCATTTTTTTATGCCAAAACTTCTTAAATTATGGTGGGAAGTAAATGACCATAAAGATGTTATTTCGCTGAGTGCAAGCTATTTTCAAAGATTTTATGCTTTGATGGTTTTGCTGCAAAGATTAGGAATGAAAATCACTTCCCAAATGCCACACCATAGGAGCAAAATCAAGCAAATTACCAAGCTCCCTACAACTTAGAAACATGACACATACCAACCACAAACAATGAAAATCCTTAATACATAAACTTAAACGAAAGAAGTTGTGACAATATCCAGAACCCTTAACACCACCAACTGACACCAAACTATGAATAATTTGACCCAACTGAAATGGAACAGTAAAACTAGAACCCAGAACATAAGACCCAAACACTAGACCCTTTTGAACTAGTGTGCAAGGAGGGAAATTCAAAATAACCCAAATAACTACAAACTCTCTTAGTGGTTGGGACCCAAACAAACAGATTAATTAATAATCCACCTCTGAGAAACCAAGCAAATAAAATGAAAGAACAAACTTTTCAAAACCAAAACACCAAACCAAAAAATGAGAAAGAATTCCTAGACAAATTTAAACAGACTTACCAAAACAATGAAGCATAACTAGTCATACAACAAAAAACAAAACAAATTACTGTGCTACTCCCAGAAGTGAAGACTTAAACGAAATCTCACCAGCTTTAAACTGGTAAAGGATGACGAGTAATTGGCTTCACCTCCATGCACACATACCTCGTATCACTGCCTTACAATCATCATAACGGCCAATTTAAATCAACAAACCCACCGATTAACCTTTGTTCACCCCACAACTAACCTCTACCACATCATTACGAAAACAGACCGTTTAGAGCATGACACACCTTCAAAAGAAGCCCCGGTATCCAAAAAAACACCCCCATGAGGGTCTCACACTTAGTAAGTTGACTTATTATTGTTGTTTAATAAAACGTATACCACCTAAAACAATGTGCTCACTCATACGAAATGTCTCTAAATCTAGCTTATTTCTTTATTTCCAAAAAAAATTACTAACCATTAATCAGCAAAAACATTTTATAATTAAATAAAAATAAATTTATATTTTATTTAAAATAAATATTTAATATTATTTTTATTTATTTATATAATAAATATAAACACCATAAAATTTATATTAATAATTTATATTTTATTTTTTTCATTAAAGTTATACACATGTTTTCTTATCCAAAGTTTAAAAAAAAAATCACGTCTTAATCATTATACATTTTTTTTTAGGCACCAACTAGATCCATTTAACTGGAGATCTATCAAGCTCTAAGCGGGATTAAATCTGTAGAGGTGCAAACATTTCCTAAAGTTATGCACTCAAAAAATAAGTTTAAAGATTGAACTTGAGGAAATGTTTGCACCTCATAGATTTGATTCCTCTCAGGGCTGGATAGATTTGGAGTTAAGATGGATCCACATTGGTTAAAATAGGTTTAAAGATTGAACTTGAGGAAATGTTTGCACCTCATAGATTTGATTCCTCTCAGGGCTTGATAGATTTGGAGTTAAGATGGATCCACATTGGTTTACATATTATTTCCCATAACCTTATATTTAAAAATTAAAAAATAAATAACAAAAAAAACAGTGTATGCCATAAACAAAATACCTCAAATTTCACCTTAATTCTACATCAACTTTAGAGAGATAAAGAAATTAGAAAACAAAAAAACAAAAAAAAATCACCATTTAGTACAGGGTAGATATATATATTTTTTCACTACTTAATATGGAGTTGACAAAAAAATAATATTATTAATATTGCATGATGTGTATTTCATTTTATCTTCAATTTACATGTAATATTTAAAACAAAAATATTAATAACAAAAAAATATTTTACTCGCAAGAAAAATATTTCAATTTCCATATTAAAAGGCTTGCAAGGTAGCTTTGTCCTTGCCACTCGAGTTTACAGAAAATAGCATAAAAAAATATCAATGGTATTGGTCAATGCTAAATTAATAGAATTCAATAAACAAATAAAATGCTATAGGCTTTCATTGGCAAGATATGATAAATTGAGATGTGAAAGTGGATAAATTAATTGCTTTCTTAAGCACACAGACTTGCATAAATTTTGGTGGGTAGTAAATACTAGTAAATCTACACATTTACAGTTTTGCTCGTACATAACATAAATAATGATGGAAAATAAATCTTGGTAGATAAATTTATTAACATCTTATTCTTATCCATTTTTTATGCAAAAACTTCTTAAATTATGGTGGGAAGTAAATGACCATAAAGATGTTATTTCACTGAGTGCAAGCTATTTTCAAAGATTTTATTCTTTGATGGTTTTGCTACAAAGATTAAGAATGAAAATCACTTCCCAAATGCCACACCATAGGAGCAAAATCAAGCAAATTACCAAGCTCCCTACAACTTAGAAACATGACACATACCAACCAAAAACAATGAAAATCCTTAATACATAAACTTAAATGAAAGAAGTTGTGACAATAGCCAGAACCCTTAACGCCACCAACTGACACCAAACTATGAATAATTTGACCCAACTGAAATGGAACTGTAAAACTAGAACCCAGAACATAAGACCCAAACACTAGACCCTTTTGAACTAGTGTGCAAGGAGGGAAATTCAAAATAACCCAAATAACTACAAATTCTCTTAGTGGTTGGGACCCAAATAGACAATTGATAATCCACCTCTGAGAAACCAAGAAAGTAAAATGAAAGAACAAACTTTCCAAAACCAAAACACCAAACCAAAAAATGAGGAATGAATTCCTAGACAAATTTAAACAGACTTACCAAAACAATGAGGCATAACTAGTCACACACCGGCAGACAAAACAAATTACTGAGGTACTCCTAGAAGTGAAGACTTAAACGAAATCTCACCAGCTAACGAAATCTCACCAAACAAATTACTGAGGTACTCCTAGAAGTGAAGACTTAAACGAAATCTCACCAGCTAACGAAATCTCACTAGCTTAAGTGAAGACTTAAACGAAATCTCACCAGCTAACGAAATCTCACCAAACAAATTACTGAGGTACTCCTAGAAGTGAAGACTTAAACGAAATCTCACCAGCTAACGAAATCTCACTAGCTTTAAACTGGTAAAGGAGGACGAGTAATTGCCTTCACCTCCATGCACACATACCTCGTATCACTGCCTTACAATCATCATAACTGCCAATTTAAATCAACAAACCCACCGATTAACCTTTGTTCACCCCACAACTAACCTCTACCACATCATTACGAAAACAAGACATTTTAGAGGATGACACACCTTCAAAAGAAGCCCCCTATCCAAAAAAACACCCCCATGAGGGTCTCACATTTAGTAAGTTGACTTATTATTGTTGTTTAATAAAAAGTATACCACCTAAAACAATATGCTCACTCATACCAAATGTCTCTAAATCTAGCTTATTTCCAAAAAAAAACACTAACCATTAATCAGCGAAAACAATTTATATTAAATAAAAATAAATTAATTATATATTTTTAAAAATATAATTTTTATATTATTTTCATTTTATTTTTATGATAAATATTAACACCCATAAATTCATATTAATAATTATATTTATTTTTTTTTCATTAAAGTTATACACACATGTTTTCTATCCAAAGTTTAAAAAAAAAATCACGTCTTAATCATTATACACTTTTTTTTAGGCATCAACTAGATCCATTTAACTGCAGATCTATCGAGCTCTAAGAGGGATTAAATCTATAGAGGTGCAAACATTTCCTAAAGTTTGCACTCAAAAAATAGGTTTAAAGATTGAACTTGAGGAAAGGTTTGCACCTCATAGATTTGATTCCTCTCAAGGCTTGATAGATTTGGAGTTAAGATGGATCCACATTGGTTTGCATATTATTTCCCATAACCTTATATTTAAAAATTAAAAAATAAATAACAAAAAAAAACAGTGTATGCCATAAACAAAATACCTCAAATTTCACCTTAATTCTACATCAACTTTAGATAGAGAGATAAAGAAATTAGAAAACAAAAAAACAAAAAAATCACCATTTAGTACTGGGTAGATATATATATTTTTTCACTACTTAATATGGAGTTGACAAAAAAATAATATTATTAATATTGCATGATGTGTATTTCATTTTATCTTCAATTTACATGTAATATTTAAAACAAAAATATTAATAACAAAAGAATATTTTACTCACAAGAAAAATATTTCAATGTCCATATTAAAAGGCTTGCAAGGTAGCTTTGTCCTTGCCACTCAGTTTACAGAAAATAGCATAAAAAATTATCACTAGCATTGGTCAATGCTAAATTAATAGAATTCAATAAACAAATAAAATGCTATAAGCTTTCATTGGCAAGATATAATAAATTGAGATGTGAAAGTGGATAAATTAATTGTTTTCTTAAGCACACGGACTTGCATAAATTTTGGTGGATAGTAAATACTAGTAAATCTACACATTTACAGTTTTGCTCGTACATAACATAAATAATGATGGAAAATAAATCTTGGTAGATAAATTTATTAACATCTTATTCTTATCCATTTTTTATGCAAAAACTTCTTAAATTATGGTGGGAAGTAAATGACCATAAAGATGTTATTTCGCTGAGTGCTTTATTCTTTGATGGTTTTGCTGCAAAGATTAGGAATTGAAATCACTTCACAAATATCTAAAGTCCAGATATAATATATATATATATATATATATATATATATATATATATATATATATATATATATATATATACACATGCATATACATATACATATACATATACATATAGCAAGATTTGTTAATAAGGTACCCGAGGGAATGAAATCTCTTTTCACTCTAATAAACGTTTTCATCTCAAGAGATTTGATCCCTCTCTGGGGCTTGGATCTTTCCACTCTAATAGAGGTTTGCATCTAAAGGGATTTGATCTCTCTCTAGGGCTTGGTAGATCCAGAGTTAGGTTAAGATGGATCTAGACTATTATACAAAAATAAAGCACAAGTTTTCTGACATAAGGACTATAAATACATGAATCAAAATTATTAAAATGAGATTTCCTATTAAAAAAAAATTAAAACTTTTCCTATAAGCGATTTATACCAAAATAGAGTTGAACTTTTATACACTTTTTATAAAAATACTCTCATGTCATATAAGAGGACAACAATAAATATATGTATTTTTGGTGTAAGATTTTTCTTTTATTTACTCAAAGCATTGACAAAAGATTTAAAAAGTAATTAAAGAAAAAACTCTTGTTTTTATTTTCTTTTTAAAGTAAGAAATTATAACCAAAAAAATTATTAAGTTTTCCTTTATATTTTTTTTTAAGTTTTACAGGGGAAGGCTTACCTATATCAATAATAGCCACCTGTGAAATTTACAACTCAAGGTCTTGTGACACCTGTGAGATTGACAACTCAAGGTCCTATTCCCTGAATCACTTTGTGAATCTTCTATGTCTATATATAGCTCTCAAACAAAGGATTCAAATATCAAATTTGGCACCACAAATTGACACTTAGTTGCATATAAAATACTCTCATGCTAGAGAACAACAATAATTGTACAAAATTAAAGCTTAATTCAGACATAGAGACTATAGATACATAAGTCAAAATCATTGAACATGATTCCTAAATTCTTTTAAAAAAATTTCACACTGAGAGGGGATGATGAGAAAATAACTCTTTTTTTTATTTACTTTTTAAGGAAATTATAATGAAGAATGCTTTATCAAAATTTTCCCCAACTTTTTCTAAATTTTTTTTTAATTTTTTTTTTAAACTTTGCATGTAAAGCTCATACAAAAGAATGAGGCATCTTTTATCTAACAAATTTCTTTTATTTACATAAACCATTCGCAAAAGATTTTTAAATATAATAAAAAAACTAATTCTTTTTTTTTTTAAATTAAGAAATTATAATGAAAAAGTTTTATCAAAATTTTATCAACCTTTTTAAAAATTTTGTATGGTGTTCTGTAAGAGAAGACTTACCTTCACCAATAATAATCACATGTTAGATTGGCAACTCAAAGTCTGATGCATTAGTATCCAACTAAGGGTGTTGTGGCCAGGGTGTTTGGTCTCAGGTTACACTCATTGTTCAGTTTCATTTTTAGTAGTTGGTTAAAACAACAGTCAAGAACATTTCATATTTAATTATTTAGTTAATGATAATTAGGGACATTATGGTAGGGAAAAGTTGTCACAATCACCTTTTCTTTATAATTTCTTTTTTCTTTACATTTCCTTTCAATAGAGCAAGAAAACATTAAAACAGTTTTCACAACTATGTAACTACAAAATGTAACCATGAACAGTTGTGAGAAACTGGCTCAGAAAAGTACAAAAGAGACAAACTCATATTTTGTAAGGGTTGGAACAAAGAGACAAGAACAAAAGAAAGAAAATAATAATTCCATTCTATGCAAAACCATCTGTATCTACCTACAGCCTTCACTGTTATCTTTCTCTTTTTAATTACTACGCATTTAGACCAAAACAGAGAGATGAATTTCATTTAGAATTAGAAATCATTCCTTCCTAAGAAACCACTGTGAAAACCGACAGAACAGAGTTACGAACTCATAGAAGAACAACGAGTCTAAAAGCAGAAGCAAAACTATAGTTCCAGACACGGACGGACCAACCACACGGAGAAACTACCGCAAAACAGGCTCAGCGTAAAAAATCAATTGCAAAGAACATCTAGGTAAAACCATAACTTCATCTAAGTCCTACTGCTTTCTTTCAAATAATATGTGAACAGACATTTAAGTTACAAAACATTTCGGAATAGCTCGATGCCAAAATAGAATGATTCCCAACAGAGACCAATGAATACAGTCCCAGGGTTTGAAACCCTCAACAAGTACAAGACTGCTAAGAGCCATATACAAACATCATACGAGAAGTGTAAACCAAAGTGGCCAACGGCCAACAGAGGGTGAGGCTCTCAGAGCCTAACAAATTACCAGAAAACACAAGCACAGGAACCTAAGGTTAAATGAGGATAGCATTGAGACAAATGACAGAGACCAGGAGTGAACCTACCGGGTTTTCAAAGCGGCGATAGTCGAGGAAGCAACCATTCCAAGCCACCCAACACCTAGAGACACGACCAACCAAGGTATTAAAAAGTCGGTTCATCACAGTCCGAGAACGAAAAAAAATAGTAGGGAAGAGGGTTTGGTGACTCAACGAAGGAGCAGGCAACAACGACTTGGAGAAACCGTAACTAGGTCATAGCCACATAGGGGAATTCCTACTCACAAGGAGCAGACACCCTCAGTAAAGACGGAAAGGTGAGGAAAGGAACTGTAACATCGACTGGAGGGCTTACCTTGCCGAACGGAGCGAGGAATCGGTCCTTTGTGACCACAACCTACAAGAAACACACACAGAAGGAACCTCAGTTAACCAGAAGTGTGAATGAGCCAACATATAAACCAATAAACAATAAGAGAAGACAGAGAGTTGAATAGTATCACAACAGGAGAAATTCCTTAAGGTAATAAAAGCTGGCAAAAATCAACCACGATGAACGTGAGAAGAACCAACCAAGCAACATAATAGGAAGATCGAGTGTAGTTATTAATCGACTACAGAGGAACCTAGCTACAGCGCAAAACACCATTGACAGCCCTCGGCATTTCCACAAACAACAAACAACAAAACCCTCATCGAGAGCAGAGAGCACCCAAATGCCAAAGTCGTGAATGAACGCGGGATAGAGGATTAAAGGTTGAGCGCAGGAGTGAGGAAATCGAGAGCGAGGACAAGTGTCCCCTCTCGCCTACCAACGTACATAGTCATTAAACACGCTATCAACTCAAAAACAAATATCCATTGCAATCATATGGTTAGTGTTAATCAAGTGTGATAATTGTTATCTGCTTGCCTAATAACATTTAAAGATTTGTTAATCCGCAGGCCCAAGGGCTGGGTCCCATCATATTGTGTTATCAGAGCAGGATTTGGAGTTTTCCTAAGAAATGGAAGTTGGAAGACGAGGTCGTGGGAGAGGTGCTCGAAGAGCAGCAAAGGAAGGATTACGGGAGGAGATCAGGATTCTTAGTGCCCGATTGGAGGCAGTTGAAGCAGGGAGAAGAAGGGATCCGGAGGTAGGAGATGACAGTGAATAAGAAGCTATAGTAGCAATGGATGGATCGAATGAGAAAGGACCTGAAATTAGATTGTTGAGATCGGTCCTATTGACTAGCAGTAAACTTAAGCCAGAAATTCCAAATTACGACGACAATTTTTCCGCAGAAGTATTGTTAGACTGGATTAGCGAGTTGGACAAATAGTTCGAATGCGAAGAGGTCAGCGAAGATGGGAAAGTAAAATTCGTTGCAACCAAGCTGAAGGGACACATGGCCTTATGGTGGGATAGTGTCTAAGAAGAGAGAAGGAGGATGAATAAGTTGCTAATAAAGAAATGGCCAAGAATGGTAGCCAAGATGAAGGGCATATTTTTGCCCGAAGATTACCAGATTGCTCTGCATCGACAAATATAGAAGTTGAAGCAGAGGGGAATGACGGTGAAAGAATATACTGAGGAGTTTTACCGGGTAAATTTCAGAGCTGGTTATATGGAAGACACCCCAGAAAAAACAGCAAGGTACGTGAACAGTCTAAGGTTGGAAATATTGGATGAGATAAGCATTCTCTCCCCAAAGAACATACAGGAAGCCTACTAGAGTGCCATAAAGGCAAAGGAGAATACAACCAGAAAACAGAATGCCAGGAAAGGATGGGGGACTAGCAGAGGAAGAGGACAAAGCTATGGCAGAGGACGAACTACTAATAATAGTGAAGAAGGCAGCAGTTCCAAGACTTCAGGGACAATAGAAAAAGGAGATAGCACTAGAGGAGGAAGGCCATATCAATGAGGAAGGGGAAATGGAAGAGGCAGAGGAGCTGCCTACCAATGCTATAAGTGCCACAAGTGGGGCACAGGTCTTTTGATTGTCTTGAAGGAGAGCAAGCTGGTCCAAGGAGAGCGTATGTTGCACAGCCCGAGGAAGCAAAGGCACAACCCTAGGAAGTAGAGAATGCTCCGGAAATACAGGAAGCCTTAGTTTTGAATAAAGTATTGCTAAAGCCAGCAAAGGAGACAGTGGAACAAACTCAAAGGAAGGCATTATTCTGGAAAGTTTGTAAGTCACACGGAAAATGCTGCAAGTTGATTACTGATAGTGGGAGTATGGATAATCTTGTTGCCATAGAGATGGTAGAGAAGTTGGGTTTGAAGCGGCTGAAGCATCCCACTCCCTATAAGGTGTCGTGGTTGCAGAAAGGCCATCAGTTGTTGGTTGACGAATTGTGTGAAGTTGAGTTCCATATTGGCAGGTAGAAAGACAAGGTTATTTGTGATATTATGCCTATGGACATATGTCATATACTGCTAGGAAGTCCATGGCAGTATGATTAGAAAGTAGTTCATGATGGAATGACAAACTGTTACAAGCTTGTCAAGGATGGGATTAAGCACACACTTGTGCCCATCAAGGAGGAGGAAGCAGCAAAACAAAAGTGTTGTTAATGAGTGGAAAACAATTTTTGAAGCAGATTGAAGATAGTGAAGTGAACTATGGTATTGTAAGAAGGCCAAAACCAGTGCTGTTGCACATAGAAATTTCTTATTTACCTGTAGAAATTTAAAAAATGTTGCAGGAATTCAATGACATTGCAGTGGACAATTTACCAGATAAATTGCCTCTTAAGAGAAGTATCAGTCATCACATAGACTTTATACCTAAAGCTAGTTTGCCGAACAAGGCAGCGTACCGAATGAGTCCTAAAGAAAACAAGGAGATTAGGAAATAGGTACAAGAATTGTGGGAAAAAGGATTGATAATGGAAAGCTTAAGTCCTTACACAGTTCCAACAATTTTGGTTCCAAAAAAAGGAGGAGAATGACGGAAGTGCATAGACTCAAGAGCCATCAACAATATTACCATCTAATACAAGTTTCCATTTCCATGGATGGACGACATGATGGACTGTTTGAGCGGGGAAACATATTTCTCGAAAATTGATTTGAAGAGTGGTTATCACCAGATTCAAATCAGGGAAGGGGATGAATGGAAGATAACCTTCAAAACCAATGAAAGACTGTATGAGCGGTTGGTAATTCCATTTGGGTTAAGTAACACTCCTAGTAATTTTATGCGCTTAATGAATGAGATGTTAAAGGAGTTCATTAGAAAATTCGTGATTGTATATCTTGATGATATACTAATTTTTAGTAAGACCAGAGAAGAACATTTCCAACATGTCCGAAGTGTGATGGAGAAGTTGCAGCAAAACAAGTTGCTGAAAAATCTAAAAAAAATGTTCTTTTCTTCAGAGGGAATTAGTCTATTTGGGTTTTGTGATTGTAGAAAATGAGTTGAAGATGGACCCAGAGAAGATTGCAGCAATCGTTAACTGGCCATCCCCAACAAGTTTGTTTGAGGTACGTAGTTTTCATGGGTTGGCAAGTTTTTACCATAAATTTAAAAGGAATTTTAGTGAGATTTGTGCACCTATGTTGGATACTATAAAAAAGGCAAGTTAGCCTTTCCATTGGACCGAAGCCGCACAGAAAAGCTTTTAGATGCTGAAGAAGAAGATTACAGAAAGACCAATCCTGAGATTTCCAGATTTTAGCAAGCTTTTCCAGGTTTGCTGTGATGCCAATGGTATAGCCATTGGGGCCATACTTAGCCAAGAAGACAAACCTCTTGCTTATTTCAGCGAAAAACTAAATGAAAGAAGGCAGAAGTACTCATCTTACGACAAGGAATTTTATGATGTCGTCGAAGCATTGAAGCATTGGAGTCACTATTTGCTCGGAAATGAGTTTGTTTTGTTTTCTGACAATTCTGCATTGCAGTACGCTATGCAGCAGCATAAGCTGAACCACAAACATGGAAATTGGGTTGAGTACTTACAGAGTTTCACGTTTGTCTTGAAGCATATCAATGGGTAGTCCAACAAGGTAGCAGATGCATTGAGCAGAAGAGATTTTCTCTTACAAGAAAGCACGGTATAGGTGTTGGGATTCGAACATTTGACAGACTTGTACCAGACAGATTCGGATTTCAAGGAGGCTTATGAAGCCTATCAAAATCCTTTGTTGAGGAATAATAGTCCATGGCTAGACTATAACTTACAAGAGAAGTTTTTGTTTAAAGGGGGGGAGCTATGCATTCTCGATTGTTCGATGAGGGAGAACATCATCCGGGAGAAGCACAATGGGGGTCTAGCCGGACATTTCAGCATTGATAAGACCTTAGACCAACTTAGCCATTTTTATTACTGGCCAAGAATGCGAAGGGATGTGCAAAGATTTGTAACCAGATGTAAAGTGTGTCAGTTGGCGAAAGGACATAGTCAAAAATACGGGACTCTACACACCACTACCTATTCCAGGTAGACCATGGGACTCGGTTAGTTTGGACTTCATCTTGGGTCTACCAAGGACGTAGCGGGGTTATGGTTCTTTGATGGTCGTAGTAGACTGGTTCTAAAAAATGGCACATTTCATCCCTTGTAAAAAAACCAGCGATGCCACTCACATGGCCCACTTGTTTTTCACAGAGATAGTCAGGCTACATGACCTGCCTAAGTCCATTGTATCTAATAGGGACGTAAAATTTACTAGGCACTTTTGGCGCACCTTGTGGAAAAGATGGACACACAGTTAAGTTTCAGCTCTGCTTATCACCCGCAAACTGATGGACAAATAGAAGTGGTAAATAGGAGCTTGGGAAACCTACTACGAAGCTTGATCAGGGAAAATTGACGGATGTGGGATCGTGTACTTGCCCAGGTGGACTTCGCTTACAACGACTCACCCAATCGCAACACGGGATACAATCCTTTTCAGATCTTATATGGCATGCATCCTCACAGAGTGCATGAGTTACGAGATCTAAGACAACAGGAAAGACGGAGTGCTGATGGGGAAGATTTCGCCAAAGCAATGAATGACCTACATGAGCAAGTAAAGATGAAGTTGCGTGACATCAGTCAAAAGTATAAGCAACAGGCAGATCTGAAATGGCGAGAGGCACAGTTTAATGTGGAAGATGAAGTCCTCGCACATTTGCATAGAGAACGTTTTCCTAGGGGTGAATACAACAAAATGAAGTATAAGAATATTGGCCCTTGTAAAATTCTACGTAAATTTTTAGCCAATGCTTATGAATTGCAGCTGCCTCCGGGGATAGGCATATCGCCCATCTTCAATGTGGCAAATTTGTTTCCTTATACTGCCAGTCCTGAAGACGAAAGTTCAACATGGCCTACACGGGACACAAAGGAAGGAAGAGACACTTGGAGGAGACAAATGCCATCAGTTCAGCCCCTTGAAATCGAGAGGATCCTCGATGTGCAGGTGGCCAAACACACTTGGCGGAAGGAATACCTACAATATCTGGTCAAGTGGAAGAACTGTCCCATTGAGGAGAATTCATGGCTCGACAACATACAATTACAGTAGGCAGGTTATTCAGTCGAGGGGCTCATGGACTAGAGCCATGAATCTTTTCTTATCTCGAGAGCCTGATGCAGGAGCATCCAACTGAGGGTGTTGTGGCTGGGGTGTTTGGTCTTAGGTTACACTCATTGTTCAATTTCATTTTTAGTAGTTGGTTAAAATAATAGTCAAGAACATTTCATATTCAATTATTTAGTTAATGGTAATTAGGGACATTATGGTAGGGAAAAGATGTCACAGCCACCTTTTCTTTATAATTTCTTTTTTCTTTACATTTCCTTTCAACAGAGCAAGAAAACATTAAAATAGTTTTCACAACTATGTAACTGCAAAATGTAACCATGAGTAGTTGTGAGAAACTGGCTCAGAAAAGTACAAAAGAGACAAACTCATATTTTGTAAGGGTTGGAACAGAGAGACAAGAACAGAAGAAAGAAAATAATAATTCCATTCTATGAAAAACCATTTGCATCTACCTACAGCCTCCACTGTTATCTTTCTCTTTTTAATTACTACACATTTAGACCAAAATAGAGAGATGAATTTCATTTAGAATTAGAAATCGTTCCTTCCTAAGAAACCACTGCAAAAACTGACAGAACAAAGTTACGAACTCACAGAAGAACAAGGAGTCTACAAGCAGAAGCAAAACTCCAGTTCCAGACAGTCAAGTTCCAAGCCCACAAGGGACGGACCAACCACACGGAGAAACTACCGCAAAACTTGCTCAGTGTAAAAAATCAATTGCAAATAACATCCAGGTAAAACCATAACCATTCATTTAAGTCTTGCTACTTTCTTTCAAATAATATGTGAGCAGACATTTAAGTTACAAAACATTTCGGAATAGTTCGATGCCAAAATAGAACAAGTCCCAACAAAGACCAACGAATACAGTCCCCGGGTTCAAAACCCTCAACAACTACAAGACTGTCGAGAGCCATATACAAACATCATACTAGAAGCATAAACCAAAGCGGCCAATGGCCAACAGAGGGTGAGGCTTTCAGAGCCTAACAAATTACCAGAAAACATAAGCATAGGAACCTAAGGTTAAATGAGGATAGCACTGAGACAAATGACAGAGACCAGGAGCGACCCTATTGGGTTCTCAAAGTGGCAATAGTCAAGGAAGCAACTGTTCCAAGCCACCCAACACCTAGAGACACCGCCAACCAGGGTATTAACAAGTGGGTTCATAACAATCCGAGAACAAAAGAAAATAACAGGGAAGAGGGTTTGGTGACTCACCGAAGGAGCAGGCATCAACGACTTGGAGAAACCGTAACCAGGTCACAGCCATAGAGGGAAATTCCTACTCACAAGGAGAAGACACCGTTGGTAAAGACGGAAAGGTGAGGAAAGGAACTGTAACAAGGAATGGAGGGCTTACCGAACGGAGCGAGGAATCGGTCCCTTGTGACCATAACCTACAAGAAACACACACAGAAGGAACATCAGTTAACTAAAGGTGTGAATGAACCAACATATAAACCAACAAACAATAAGAGCAGATAGAGAGCCAAATAGTCTCAGAATAGGAGAAAGCCCTTAAGGTAACAAAAGCTGGTAAAAATCAACCATGACAAACCTGAGAAGAACCAACTGAGTAGCATAATAGGAAGAGCAAGTGTAGCTGTTAATCGAAAACAGAGGAACCCAGCTACAACGCAAAACACCATTGACAACCCTCGGCATTTCAACAGACAACAAACAACAAAACCCTCGTCAAGAGCAGAGAGCACCCAAATGCCAAAGTGGTGAATGAATGTGGGATAGAGGAGTAAAGGATGAGCGCAGGAGTGAGAAAATAGAGAGTGATAACAAGTGTCCCCTCTCGCCTACCAACGTACACAGTCATTAAACACGCCATCAACTCAAAAACAAATATCCATTGCAATCATATGGTTAGTGTTAATCAAGTGTGATAATTGTTATCTGCTTGCCTAATAACATTTAAAGATTTGTTAATCTATAGGCCCAAGGGTTGGGTCCCATCATATTGTGGTATGAGAGCAGGATTTGGAGTTTTCCTGAGAAATGGAAGTTGGAAGAAGAGGTCATGGGAGAGGTGCTCAAAGAGTAGCAAAGGAAGGATTATGGGAGGAGATCAGGATCCTTAGTGCCCGATTGGAGGCAATCGAAGCAGGGAGGAGAAGGGATCCAAAGGTAGGAGATGACAACGAATAAGAAGTTGTAGTAGAAACAGATAGATCGGATAAGGAAGGACTTGAAATTAGATTGTTGAGATCAGTCCTGTTGGCTAGCAGTAAGCCTAAGCCAAAAATTCCAAATTACGACGGCAGTTTGTCCACAGAAGTATTGCTAGACTTGATTAGCGAGCTGGACAAATACTTTGAATGTGAAGAGGTTAGCAAATATCAGAAAGTAAAATTCGCTGCAACCAAGCTGAAGGAACATGCGGCCTTGTGGTGGGATAGTGTCCAAGCAGAGAGAAGGAGGATGAATAAGTTTCCAATAAAGAAATGGCCAAGAATGGTAGCCAAGATGAAGTGTGATTTTTGCCCAAAGATTACCAGATTTCTCTGCATCGGCAAGTACAGAATTTGAAGCAGAGGGGAATGATGGTGAAAGAATATATTGAGGAGTTTTACTGGGTAAATTTGAGAGCCGGGTATATGGAAGACACCCCGGAAAAAACAACAAGGTACGTGAACGGTCTAAGGCTGGAAATATTGGATGAGATAAGCATTCTCTCCCGCAAGAACATAGAGGAAGCCTACCAAAGTGCCATAAAGGCAGAGGAGAAGATCACCAGAAAACAGAATGCCAGGAGAGGACGGGGATAGGTAGAGGAAGAGGACAAAGCTATGGCAGAGGACGAACTACCAATAATAGTGAAGAGGGCAGCAGTTCTAAGACTTTAGGGACAGTAGAAAAAGGAGACAACACTAGAGAAGGAAGGCCATATTAGTAAGGAAGGGGAAATGGCAGAGGCAGAGGAGCTGCCTACCAGTGCTATAAGTGCCACAAGTAGGGGCACAGGTCTTTCAAGTGTCCTGAAGGAGAGCAAGCCGGTCAAAGGGGAGCATATGTTGCACAGCGCGAGGAAGCAGAGACACCAGCCCAGGAAGTAGATAATGCACCAGAAATAGGGGAAGCCTTAGTTTTGAATAAAGTATTGCTGAAGCTAGAAAAGGAGGCAGTTGAACAAACTCAAAGGAAGGCATTATTTTAGATAGTTTGTAAGTCGCACGGAAAATGCTGCAAGTTGATTATCGACAGTGGGAGTATGGATAATATTGTTGCCACAGAGATGGTAGAGAAGTTGGGTTTGAAACGGCTGAAGAATCCCACTCCCTATAAGGTGTCGTGGTTGCAGAAAGGCCATTCGTTGTTGGTTGATGAACAATGTGAAGTTGAGTTCCATATTGGCAGGTATAAAGACAAGGTTATTTGTGATATTATTCCTATGGAAATATGTCATATACTGCTAGGAAGGACATGGCAGTATGATCAGAAAGTAGTTCATGATGGAATGTCAAACTGTTACAAGTTTGTCAACGATGGGATTAAGCACACACTTGTGCCCATCAAGGAGGTAGAAGCAACAGAAACAAGTAGAACAAAAGTGTTGTTAATGAGTGGAAAACAGTTTTTGAAGCAGATTGAAGATAGTGAAGTGAACTATGTTGTTGTGAGAAGACCAAAACCAGTGTTGTTTCACACAAAAATTTTTGATTTACCTGCAGAAATTCAGAAAATGTTGTAGGAATTCAATGACATTGTAGTGGACGATTTACCATATAAATTGCCTCCTAAGAGAAGTATCAGTCATCACATAGACTTTATACCTGTAGCTATTTTGTTGAATAAGGCAGTGTATCGAATGAGTCCTCAAGACAATGAGGAGATTAGGAAACAGGGATAGGAATTGTTGGATAGAGGATTGATAAGGGAAAGCTTAAGTCCTTACACAGTTCCAACAGTTTTGGCTCCAAAAAAACGAGGAGAATGGCGGATGTGCACAGACTCAAGAACCATCAACAAGATTACCATCTGATACAGGTTTCCATCGCCATGGATGAATGACATGATGGACTATTTGAGCGGGGTAGTGTATTTCTCGAAAATTGATTTGAAGAGTGGCTATCACCAGATTTTCGAATCAGGGAAGGGGATGAATGGAAGACAGCCTTCAAAACTAATGAAGGACTGTATGAGTGGCTAGTAATGCCATTTGGGTTGAGTAATGCTCCTAGTACTTTTATGCGCTTAATGAATGAGATGTTAAAGGAGTTCATTGGAAAATTCGTGATTGTATATCTTGATGATATATTGATTTTTAGTAAGACCAAAGAAGAACATTTTTGACATGTCTGAAGTGTGCTAGAGAAGTTGCAGCAAAACATGTTGCTAATAAATCTCAAAAAAATGTTCTTTTCTTCAAAGGGAATTAGTATATTTGGGTTCTGTGATTGCATAAAATGAGCTGAAGATGGACCCAGAGAAGATTGCAACAATCGTTAACTAGCCATCCCCAGCAAGTTTGTTCGAAGTACGTAGCTTTCATGGGTTGGCAAGTTTTTACCATAAATTTATAAGGAATTTTAGTGAGATCTGTGCACCTATGTTGGATACTATAAAAAAGGCATGTCATCCTTTCCGTTGGACCGAAGCTGTAGAGAAAAGCTTTCAGATGCCAAAGAAGAAGATTACAGAAAGACCAATCTTGAGATTGCCATATTTTAACATGCTTTTCTAGGTTCACTGTGATGCCAATGGTATAGTGATTGGGGCCGTACTTAGCCAGGAAGACAAAACTGTTGCTTATTTCAGCGAAAAACTGAACGAAAGCAGGCAGAAGTACTCATCTTACGATAAGGAATTTTATGCTATTGTCAAAGCATTGAAGCATTGGAGACACTATTTGCTGGGAAATGAATTTGTATTGTTTTCTGACAATTCTGCATTACAGTACGTTATGCAGCAGCATAAGCTGAACCACAAACATGCAAAGTGGGTTGAGTAAGTCTTGAAGCATATCAGTGGGCAGTCCAACAAGATAGCAGATTCTTTGAGTAGAAGAGCTTTTCTCTTACAGTAAAGCACGGTACAGGTGCTGGAATTCGAACATTTGACAGACTTGTACTAGACAGATGCGGACTTCAAGGAGGCTTATGAAGCCTGCCAAAATCCTTTGTTGAGGAATAATAGTCCGTGGCTGGACTATAACTTACAGGAGAAGCTATTTTTTAAAGGGGGAGAGCTATGCATTCTCGACTATTCGATGAGGGAGAACATCATCCGAGAGAAGCACAACGGGGGTCTAGCCAGACATTTCAGCATTGATAAGACCTTAGACCAACTCAGCCATTTTTATTACTGGCCAAGAATGTGAAGGGATGTGAAAAGATTTGTAACCAGATGTAAAGTGTGTCAGTTGGTGAAAGGACATAGTCAAAATACGGGACTCTACACACCACTACCTATTCCAAGTAGACCATGGGACTCGGTCATTTTGGACATCGTCTTGGGTCTACCAAGGACGCAGTAGGGTTACGATTCTCTGATGGTGGTAGTAGACTGGTTCTCAAAAATGGAACATTTCATCCCTTGTAAAAAAAACAGCAATGCCACTCACGTGGCCCACTTGTTTTTCACAGAGATATTCAGGCAACATAGCTTTCCTAAGTCCATTGTATCCGATAGGAATGTGAAATTTATAGGGCACTTTTGGTGCACCTTGTGGAAAAATATGGACACACAGTTAATTTTAAGCTCTTCTTATCACCCACAAATTGATGGACAAATGGAAGTGGTAAATAGGAGCTTGGGAAACCTGCTATGAAGAGTTGATCAAGGAAAATTCATGGATGTAGGATTGTGTACTTGCCTAGGTGGAGTTTGCTTACAACGACTCACCCAATCACAGCACGGGATACAATCCTTTTTAGATCTTATATGGCATGCATCCTCGCGAAGTGCATGATTTATGAGATCTAGGACAGTAGGAAAGATGGAGTGCTGATGGGGAAGATTTTGC
Source organism: Pinus taeda (assembly GCA_000404065.3). Lineage (NCBI taxonomy): Eukaryota > Viridiplantae > Streptophyta > Pinopsida > Pinales > Pinaceae > Pinus > Pinus taeda. The sequence continues at coordinate 69,543 of APFE031601529.1, read as the reverse complement.
CAAACCAATGAATGACCTACACAAGCAAGTAAAGATGAAGTTGCAGGACAACAGTCAAAAGTATAAGCAACGAGCAGATCTGAAGCGACAAGTGGTACAGTTTAATGTGGGGGATGAATTCCTCGCACATTTGCATAGAGAACGTTTTCCTAGGGGTGAATACAACAAACTGAAGTACAAGAAGATTGGCCCTTGTAAAATTCTGTGTAAATTTTCAGCCAATGCTTATGAATTGCAATTGCATCCAGGGATAGGCATATCGCCCATCTTCAATGTGGCAGATTTGTTTCCTTAGACTGTCAGTCCTGAAGACGACAGTTCAACATGACCTACATGGGACACACAGGAGGGAAGAAACACTTGGATGAGACAAATTCCATCAGCTCAGCCCCTTAGGATCAAGAGGATCCTCGACACTCAGGTGGCCAAATGCACTCGGCAGAAGGAATACCTACAATATCTAGTCAAGTGGAAGAACCATCCCATTGAGGGCAGTTCATGTCTTGACGCCAGAAAATTACAGCAGGCAAGTTATTCAGTCGAGGAGCTCATGGATTGGAGCCATGAATCTTTTCTTATCCTAGTAGCCTGATGCAGGAGCATCCAACTGAGGGTGTTGTGGCTAGGGTGTTTGGTCTCAGGTTACACTCATTTTTCAGTTTCATTTTTAGTAGTTGGTTGAAATAGTAGTCAAGAACATTGCATATTTAATTATTTAGTTAATGGAAATTAGGGACATTATGATAGGGAAAAGTTGTCACAACCACCTTTTCTTTATAGTTTCTTTTCTCTTTACATTTCCTTTCAACAGAGCAATAAAACATTAAAACAATTTTCACAACTAGGTAACTACAAAATGTAACAGTAAGCAGTTGTGAGAAACTGGCTCAGAAAAGTACAAAAGAGACAAACTCATATTTTGTAAGGGTTGGAATAGAGAGACAAGAATAAAAGAAAGAAAATTATAATTCCATTCTATGTAAAACCATTTGTATCTACCTGCAGCCTCCACTGTTATCTTTCTCTTTTTCATTACTGTGCATTAGACCAAAACAGAGAACTGAATTTCATTTAGAATTAGAAATCATTCCTTCCTAAGAAACCACTGTGAAAGCTGACAGAACAGAGTTATGAACTCACATAAGAACAAGGAGTCTACAAGCAGAAGAAAAACTACAATTCCAGATAGTCAAGTTCCAAGCCCACGAGGGACGAACCAACCACACGAAGAAACTACCGCAAAACCAGCTCAGCGTAAAAAACCAATTGCAAAGAACATCCAGGTAAAATCATAACCATTCATCTAATTCTTGCTGCTTTCTTTCAAATAATATGTGAACAGACATTTAAGTTACAAAACATTTTGAAATAGTTCGATGCTAAAATAGAACGAATCCCAACAGAGACCAACAAATACAGTCCCAGGGTTCGAAACCCTTAACAACTACAAGACTACCGAGAGCCATATACAAACAGTACACCAGAAGTATAAACCAAAGCGGCCAACAACCAACAGAGGGTGAGGCTCTTAGAGCCTAAAAAATAACCAAAAAACACAAGCACAAGAACCTAAGGTTAAACGTGGATAGCACTGAGACAAATGACAGAGACTAGGAGCAACCCTACCGGGTTCTCAAAGTGGCGATAGTTGACTAAGAAACCGTTCCAAGCCACCCAACACCTGGAGACATGACAGGGTATTAACAAGTGGGTTCATAACAGTTCAAGAACGAAAAAAATAACAGGGAAGAGGGTTTGGTGACTCACCGAAGGAGCAAGCAGCAACAACATGGAGAAATCGTAACCAGGTCGTAGCCACAAAGGGGAATTCCTACTCACAAGGAGCAAACACCCTCAGTAAAGATGGAAAGGTGACGAAAGGAAATGTAATAGGGAACGGAGGGCTTACCTTACTTAACGGAGCGAGGAACCAGTCCCTTGTGACCACAACCTGCAAGAAACAACACAAAAGGATCCTCAGTTAACCAGAAGTGCGAATGAACCAGCATCTAAACCAATAAACAATAAGAGTAGAGAGAGAGCCGAATAGTCTCCGAACTGGAGAAATCCCTTAAGGTAATAAAAGCCGGAAAAAATCATTCACAACGAACCTGAGAAGAACCAACCGAGCAGCATACTAGGAAGAGCAAGTGTAGCTATTAATCGACGACAGAGAAACCCAACTACAACGTAAAACACAATTGACAGCCCTCGACATTTCCACATATATCAAACAACAAAACCCTTGTCGAGAGCAGAGAGCACTCAAATGCAAAAGTGGTGAATGAACGCGGGATAGAGGAGTAAAGGCTGAGCGCAGGAGTGAGGAAATCGAGAGCGAGGACAAGTGTCCCCTCTCGCCTACCAACATACACAGTCATTAAACACGCCATCAACTAAAAAATAAATATCCATTGCAATCATATGGTTAGTGTTAATCAAGTGTGATAATTGTTATCCGCTTGCCTAATAACATTTAAAGATTTGTTAATTCGTAGGCCCAAGGGCTGGGTCCCATCAAGGTCTGAATCTCTGACTCACCCTCTAAATTTTGTGTCTATATACAGCTCTCACAGAAAAAGATTCAAGTTTGGCACAATAAGTTGACAATTGGTTATTTTTATGTGTGGAAAATTCATTAGAAGTTTATGCCTTTAAATAAGTTACATTAGAGAAGAATACCATGGGGAAAAACATAGGTTGTGAAAACCATGAATCAAAATATTTACATAAAGGTAAACTGACTATTTTATTTTAATTAAACAATAGATCCATATTAACACTGGATCTATCAAATGCCCAGAGGAATCAAATCTCTAGAGGTGCTAACCTCTTTTTTGAGTCAAAATTTGAGGAAATGTTTGCACCTCACGGGATTGGATCCCTCTTGATGTTTGATAAATCCTGGGTTAGGATGGATCTTAATAGATCCCGGGTTAAGATGGATCTAGGTTGGTTTTAGTGGTCTACGGTCATATAAAATTTGATCATTTTAAATATGCTAAATATGCCTAAATAAAATTAATGTTTACATAAGGATAAACTAACTATTTTATTTTATAGGGTACATGAGAGAAGAATATTGTGCAAAAAAAAAAAACTATAGATTATAAAAATGGTGAGTCAAAATTTATCATAGGGGTAAATTGACTATTTTTATTTTTTATTTTATATTATTATTCTGTTTTATTTTTTATTTTTTTGTGTAATTATATGATTCAAAATGTTTTATTAATAATATAATCATTAACTATTTTATTTTGTTTTTTTAATTAAATTTATTGATTTTTATTAATTTAACCGAATCCAAAATATTAAAAATTACATCTTTCACCATATTAGACTAGAGATTTTTTTTTTTAATTTAATTTAAATTTTAAATTTTTATATAATTTTATCTAGTCAAAATGTTTAAGAAAAGAACATTACAACATTCACTAACTTCAACCATAAATTAAATTTTAAAAATAATTAACATAAATATTCAGGTAACTTGAGACTAATTAGGAAAGCTACTATGCAAATTCTTAGAATTATGATTTATTATGCAAATACACTAACTTCAACCATAAATTAAATCTTAAAAATAGTTAAGATAAATATTCACGTACCTTGAGACTAATTAGTAAAGTTACCATGCAAATTCTTATAAGTATGATTTACTATGCAAATTATTATCTATGATTAATTCAGAAATGCTAATTTAACTATAAAAATAATGAGAAAATTAATCATGAATATTTATTTAATACGTTTTTTTAAATTAAATAAAAAATATTAAAGAATTACAATTAAAGTATGATTTTTTTTAAATGGATGTGTTGCTTCTTTATTTAATAAGATGGTTAAAGAGGGTTAATTGAATAAGAGGCCTTATTTAGCTCATATTTAAAGTGGAAAAAATAAAGAAATGGGGAAAAGGAAAAAGCTAAAAGAAAAAAATGGCAATTTCATAAATATTTATTATTTTATATTTAGGGATATAAAATAAAATAATTTAAAAAAAAATGGAGAATTATACTATTTTTTGGGTAATGATCCTAAACAGGAATGTAAGTGATATACAAAATATGCAAACAATCCAACAATCAGAACAACAAAATATACATTAAGTACCTATGGAAACACTGGAAATAGAGAACTGTTGAGCCATTTTATTACTTCTTCAGGAGAAAAATACAATAGTGAAATAGGATGGTGCACCTGGGCTTGTCTCAATGGACAAGCTCAACAAAACCCAGGTAAGAAAATTCTGAACTGAAGGTTGCTACAACTGTTGCACCAAACTAAACTGCACTGCCCCAGAAAAATACTATGTCTACTGACTTCGAAGGGCTAGAATCACTTCCTCTCATGCTTAGAAAATTATGAGATTTCAGATCCTTGCTCCTTGGCCTAAACCCAGAAAAAACACACGAAGGGATTGGCCAAATGTTGACCTCAGAATTTTGGCCCAAATTCTCCTTAGCTCCTGTAGTTGCTAGCTGAGTTGGGACCCTTGTTTGACCCCTTAGATCTACCCTGAAAATTCTATAAAATTAGGACTGTGATCCTTGTGCAAAACGCAGAAAAACCCAGAAATGTTTTCCCTTAGTTCCCTCCTTCAAAAATTGACCTTTCACAGCTTGGCCCTCCTCCAATTTCGAATTATGTTGTTGTGGCTAATCTTGTCAATCTTTGCTCTCCCAACTTCAGAAATCCTCCTCAAATGGCCCTCGAAGAGATCTCCTACTTCTCTCGGCCATCTCCAACTCTACAATTCCTTCTTCCAACTCCCACGTGAGCCTAGTGGTGGCTCGCTGTGTAGGCCCTGGGTAACTCTAAATCGAACTATTGGAATCCTAGCTCTATTGGCTCCAAAGCTCACAAGAAATGTTGACCCTTTGTTTCTCTCCCAATCCTCTAAATTTCCTGGCAAATTCTTGATCACTAATAGCTCCAAACTCCCTGTGCGTATTCTCCAGCTAGCCAGAAATATGCATTCCCTATTGTGGTTGAATGGTAGTGATGTACACACTCCTGGAACTCCTAAAATACTTAGGGAACTGCCTCTTTAGGGTAGGCATGGATGGTCCCCTGAAGTAGAGGTTGAATCTCCCGCTTGATAGATTCGTGGCTAAACATTCGTTGACTCAGCTAAACAACAGAGTGACAGTCAAGTAATTTTCATTGCAAGGTGTAAGAATGAATCCAAAATGAGAGTTGCTCCCTCCATATAACTCTTTAGGCCTCCCTAGCCTCATGTGGGCCCCTCCATCCACCTATTCGACTTTCCCTCCAAGCTATTTGAATGGTCCAATTCGAACTCCCATGTGGGTGGCCCCCACATTCCACTAGCAACCAAATAAAGTTGAATTTCCTCCTAAGTCCCTAAGTCGAAAATGATGGGTTCTCTTCCTTAGCCAAAATTGTGCAAAATTGTGTAGCATCACCCTATTACAAATGTATTTGAGAAGGGACATGACAGTCTTACTGTCCCAAATGTTTCTTTCCCTCAAGCAACCTCAAAGCTGGGTGCTCCAAAATGTACTCACCTTCCCAAGTGGCATCTTCATCCGGTAAGCTCCTCCATGCACCAAAAATCTCTTGTCCTCAAGCAATACCTAGGCAAGCATCCTCTCTAACTGTTGCTCCCCATTGTCACTGCAAAATGTTCTAGGGTCCCATATGTTCCACTGGATCATGCCTGACCTCTCCACTATCCTGATATCAAAGAATCGTTCAATACCAGGATCCCAGGCAATCCTGTCCAACATGAATCATCCCTCACTCCAATCACTATCCTACCTGGTGAAAGTACCAGAAGTCCCCTGCTCCATCAGTGACTTGCTAAACCAAATGGAAGATTTGTATGATCTCCCCCTGCAGTAGCCGATGCATCCCTGAAGGTTATTGAGTTATGAAGAGTTGTGATGCCCCAATTCCCTGCTAGTCCCATAGTGGTGCAACTATGTTGACCCTGCGCTACTCTAACTATGTCATACTCCCCATCATGCATAGTCAATATCCTCCTCCCTTGGAACTCAATGGTGGAATATTGAAAGAGGTGAGACACATCCTCCCTGGGCATCTCCATTGCACCAACGCCTACCCATCCAAATCTAACTTCGAACCTATGCAGCAACAAAGAATATTTGCCTCCCCATATGATGAAACCCTCTGTGAACCCCCATGTGTCATCCTAAGAGTGAACTATATCACTCTCAGCCACGACTCTGCTTGTCACTAGTGATCTATCAATCAATTGGTAGTTCGTCCTCTGCCTAGGTGGGATCGTGTACTTGCCCAGGTGGACTTCGCTTACAACGACTCACCCAATCGCAACACGAGATACAATCCTTTTCAGATCTTATATGGCATGCATCCTCACGGAGTGCATGAGTTACGAGATCTAAGACAACAGGAAAGACGGAGTGCTGATGGGGAAGATTTCGCCAAAGCAATGAATGACCTACATGAGCAGGTAAAGATGAAGTTGTGTGACAGCAGTCAAAAGTATAAGCAACAGGCAGATCTGAAATAGTGAGAGGCACAATTTAATGTGGAAGATGAAGTCCTCGCACATTTGCATAGAGAACATTTTCCTAGGGGTGAATACAACAAAATGAAGTATAAGAATATTGGCCCTTGTAAAATTCTACGTAAATTTTTGGCCAATGCTTATGAATTGCAGCTGCCTCCGGTGATAGGCATATCGCCCATCTTCAATGTGGCATATTTGTTTCCTTATACTGCCAGTCTTGAAGACGAAAGTTCAACATGGCCTACACGGGACACAAAGGAAGGAAGAGACACTTGGATGAGACAAATGCCATCAGTTCTGCCCCTTGAAATCGAGAGGATCCTCAATACTCAGGTGGCCAAACACACTTGGCAGAAGGAATACCTACAATATCTGGTCAAGTGGAAGAACTGTCCCATTGAGGAGAATTCATGGCTCGACATCATACAATTACAGTAGGCAGGTTATTCAATCGAGGGGCTCATGGATTGGAGCCATGAATCTTTTCTTATCTCAGGAGCCTGATGTAGGAGCATCCAACTGAGGGTGTTGTGGTTGGGGTGTTTGGTCTCAGGTTACACTCATTGTTCAGTTTCATTTTTAGTAGTTGGTTAAAATAATAGTCAAGAACATTTCATATTCAACTATTTAGTTAATGGTAATTAGGGACATTATGGTAGGGAAAAGATGTCACAGCCACCTTTTCTTTATAGTTTCTTTTCTCTTTACATTTCCTTTCAACAGAGCAAGAAAACATTAAAATAGTTTTCACAACTATGTAACTGCAAAATGTAACCATGAGTAGTTGTGAGAAACTGGCTCAGAAAAGTACAAAAGAGACAAACTCATATTTTGTAAGGGTTGGAACAGAGAGACAAGAACAGAAAAAGAAAATAATAATTCCATTCTATGCAAAACCATTTGCATCTACCTACAGCCTCCACTGTTATCTTTCTCTTTTTAATTACTACACATTTAGACCAAAATAGAGAGATGAATTTCATTTAGAATTAGAAATCGTTCCTTCCTAAGAAACCACTGCAAAAACTGACAGAACAAAGTTACGAACTCACAGAAGAACAAGGAGTCTACAAGCAGAAGCAAAACTACAGTTCCAGACAATCAAGTTCCAAGCCCACAAGGGACAAACCAACCACATGGAGAAACTACCGCAAAACTTCCTCAGTGTAAAAAATCAATTGCAAAGAACATCCAGGTAAAACCATAACCATTCATTTAAGTCTTGCTGCTTTCTTTCAAATAATATGTGAACAGACATTTAAGTTACAAAACATTTCGGAATAGTTCGATGCCAAAATAGAACAAGTCCCAACAAAGACCAACGAATACAGTCCCAGGGTTCAAAACCCTCAACAACTATAAGACTGTCGAGAGCCATATACAAACAGCATACCAGAAGCATAAACCAAAGCGGCCAATGGCCAACAGAGGGTGAGGCTTTCAGAGCCTAACAAATTACCAGAAAACACAAGCATAGGAACCTAAGGTTAAATGAGGATAGCACTGAGACAAATGACAGAGAGACCAGGAGCGACCCTATTGGGTTCTCAAAGTGGCAATAGTCAAGGAAGCAACCGTTCCAAGCCACCCAACACCTAGAGACACCGCCAACCAGGGTATTAACAAGTGGGTTCATAACAATCCGAGAACAAAAGAAAATAACAGGGAAGAGGGTTTGGTGACTCACCGAAGGAGCAGGCATCAACAACTTGGAGAAACCATAACCAGATCACAGCCACAGAGGGGAATTCCTACTCACAAGGAGAAGACACCCTTGGTAAAGACGGAAAGGTGAGGAAAGGAACTGTAACAGGGAATGGAGGGCTTACCTTAACGAACGGAGCGAGGAATCGGTCCCTTGTGACCATAACCTACAAGAAACACACACAGAAGGAACATCAGTTAACTAAAGGTGTGAATGAACCAACATATAAACCAACAAAAAATAAGAGCAGACAGAGAGCCAAATAGTCTTAGAATAGGAGAAAGCCCTTAAGGTAACAAAAGCCGGTAAAAATCAACCATGACGAACCTGAGAAGAACCAACTGAGTAGCATAATAGGAAGAGCGAGTGTAGCTGTTAATCAAAAACAGAGGAACCCAGCTACAGCGCAAAACACCATTGACAACCCTCGGCATTTCCACAGACAACAAACAAAAAAACCCTCGTCAAGAGCAGAGAGCACCCAAATGCCAAAGTGGTGAATGAACGTGGGATAGAGGAGTAAAGGACGAGCGTGGGAGTGAGAAAATAGAGAGTGAGAACAAGTGTTCCCTCTTGCCTACCAACGTACACAGTCATTAAACACACCATCAACTCAAAAACAAATATCCATTGCAATCATATGGTTAGTGTTAATCAAGTGTGATAATTGTTATCTGCTTGCCTAATAACATTTAAAGATTTGTTAATCTATAGGCCCAAGGGTTGGGTCCCATCATATTGTGGTATCAGAGCAGGATTTGGATTTTTCCTGAGAAATGGAAGTTGGAAGAAGAGGTCGTGGGAGAGGTGCTCGGAGAGTAGCAAAGGAAGGATTATGGGAGGAGATCAGGATCCTTAGTGCCCAATTGGAGGCAATCAAAGCAGGGAGCAGAAGGGATCCAAAGGTAGGAGATGACAACGAATAAGAAGTTGTAGTAGCAATAGATAGATCGGATAAGGAAGGACTTGAAATTAGATTGTTGAGATCGGTCCTGTTGGCTAACAGTAAGCCTAAGCCAAAAATTCCAAATTACGACGGTATTTTGTCCACAGAAGTATTGCTAGACTTGATTAGCGAGCTGGACAAATACTTTGAATGTGAAGAGGTTAACAAATATCAGAAAGTAAAATTCGCTGCAACCAAGTTGAAGGAACACGCAGCCTTGTGGTGGGATAGTTTCCAAGCAGAGAGAAGGAGGATGAATAAGTTTCCAATAAAGAAATGGCCAAGAATGGTAGCCAAGATGAAGTGTGATTTTTGCCCAAAGATTACCAGATTTCTCTGCATCGGCAAGTACAGAATTTGAAGCAGAGGGGAATGACGGTGAAAGAATATACTGAGGAGTTTTACTGGGTAAATTTGAGAGCCGGGTATATGGAAGACACCCCGGAAAAAACAACAAGGTACGTGAACGGTCTAAGGCTGGAAATATTGGATGAGATAAGCATTCTCTCCCGAAAGAACATAGAGGAAGCCTACCAAAGTGCCATAAAGGCAGAGGAGAAGATCACCAGAAAACAGAATGCCAGGAGAGGACAGGGACCGGTAGAGGAAGAGGACAAAGCTATGGTAGAGGATGAACTACCAATAATAGTGAACAGGGCAGTAGTTCCAAGACTTCAGGGACAGTAGAAAAAGGAGACAACAGTAGAGAAGGAAGGCCATATCAGTAAGGAAGGGGAAATGGCAGAGGCAGAGGAGCTACCTACCAGTGCTATAAGTGCCACAAGTTGGGGCACAGGTCTTTCAAGTGTCCTGAAGGAGAGCAAGCCAGTCAAAGGGGAGCATATGTTGCACAGCGCGAGGAAGCATAGACACCACCCTAGGAAGTAGATAATGCACCAGAAATAGGGGAAGCCTTAGTTTTGAATAAAGTACTGCTGAAGCTAGAAAAGGAGACAGCTGAACAAACTCAAAGGAAGGCACTATTTTAAATAGTTTGTAAGTCACATGGAAAATGCTGCAAGTTGATTATCGACAGTGGGAGTATGGATAATATTGTTGCCACAGAGATGGTAGAGAAGTTGGGTTTGAAATGGCTGAAGAATCCTACTCCCTATAAGGTGTCGTGGTTGCAGAAAGGCCATTCGTTGTTGGTTGATGAACAATGTGAAGTTGAGTTCCATATTGGCAGTTATAAAGACAAGGTTATTTGTGATATTATTCCTATGGACATATGTCATATACTGCTAGGAAGGACATGGCAGTATGATCGGAAAGTAGTTCATGATGGAATGTCAAACTGTTACAAGTTTGTCAATGATGGGATTAAGCACACACTTGTGCCCATCAAGGAGGTGGAAGCAGCAGAGACAAGTAGAACAAAAGTGTTGTTAATGAGTGGAAAACAGTTTTTGAAGCAGATTGAAGATAGTGACGTGAACTATGTTGTTGTAAGAAGGCCAAAACCAGTGTTGTTTCAAACAAAAATTTCTGATTTACCTGCAGAAATTCAGAAAATGTTGTAGGAATTCAATGACATTGTAGTGGATGATTTACCATATAAATTGCCTCCTAAGAGAAGTATCAGTCATCACATAGACTTTATACCTGTAGCTATTTTGCTGAACAAGGCAGTGTACCGAATGAGTCCTCAAGACAATGAGGAGATTAGGAAACAGGGATAGGAATTGTTGGATCGAGGATTGATAAGGGAAAGCTTAAGTCCTTACGTAGTTCCAACGGTTTTGGCTCCAAAAAAAGGAGGAGAATGGCGGATGTGCACAGACTCAAGAACCATCAACAAGATTACTATCTGATACAGGTTTCCATCGCCATGGATGTATGACATGATGGACTATCTGAGCGGGGCAGTGTATTTCTCGAAAATTGATTTGAAGAGTGGTTATCACCAGATTTTCAAATTAGGGAAGGGGATGAATGGAAGACAACCTTCAAAACTAATGAAGGACTGTATGAGTGGCTAATAATGCCATTTGGGTTGAGTAATGCTCCTAGTACTTTTATGCGCTTAATGAATGAGATGTTAAAGGAGTTCATTGGAAAATTCGTGATTGTATATCTTGATGATATATTGATTTTTAGTAAGACCAAACAAGAACATTTTCGACATTTCCAAAGTGTGCTGGAGAAGTTGCAGCAAAACATGTTGCTAATAAATCTGAAAAAATGTTCTTTTCTTCAAAGGGAATTAGTATATTTGGGTTTTGTGATTGCATAAAATGAGCTGAATATGAACCCAGAGAAGATTGCAACAATCATTAACTGGCCATCCCCAACAAGTTTGTTTGAAGTACGTAGCTTTCATGGGTTGGCAAGTTTTTACCATAAATTTATAAGGAATTTTAGTGAGATCTGTGCACCTATGTTGGATACTATAAAAAAGGCATGTCATCCTTTCCGTTGGACCGAAGCTGTAGAGAAAATCTTTCAGATGCCAAAGAAGAAGATTACAGAAAGACCAATCTTGAGATTGCCATATTTTAACAAGCATTTCTAGGTTCACTGTGATGCCAATGGTACAGTGATTGGGGTCGTACTTAGCCCAGAAGACAAAATTGTTTCTTATTTCAGCGAAAAACTGAACGAAAGCAGGCAGAAGTACTCATCTTATGACAAGGAACATTATGCTATTGTCAAAGCATTGAAGCATTGGAGACACTATTTGCTGGGAAACGAATTTGTATTGTTTTCTGACAATTCTGCATTACAGTACGTTATGCAGCAGCATAAGCTGAACCACAAACATGTAAAGTGGGTTGAGTACTTACAGAGTTTCACGTTTGTCTGGAAGCATATCAGCGAGCAGTCCAACAAGATAGCAGATTCTTTGAGTAGAAGAGCTTTGCTCTTACAGTAAAGCACAGTACAGGTGCTAGAATTCGAACATTTGACAGACTTGTACTAGACAGATGCGGACTTCAAGGAGGCTTATGAAGCCTGCCAAAATCCTTTGTTGAGGAATAATAGTCCGTGGCTGGACTATAACTTACAGGAGAAGCTGTTTTTTAAAGGGGGAGAGCTATGCATTCCCGACTATTCGATGAGGGAGAACATCATCCGAGAGAAGCACAACGGGGGTCTAGCCAGACATTTCAGCATTGATAAGACCTTAGACCAACTCAGCCATTTTTATTACTGGCCAAGAATGTGAAGGGATGTGAAAATATTTGTAACCAGATGTAAAGTGTGTCAGTTGGTGAAAGGACATAGTCAAAATATGGGACTCTACACACCACTACCTATTCCAAGTAGACCATGGGACTCGATCATTTTGGAAATCGTCTTGGGTCTACCAAGGACACAGTAGGGTTACGATTCTCTGATGGTGGTAGTAGACTGGTTCTCAAAAATGGAATATTTCATCCCTTGTAAAAATAAAAGCAATGCTACTCACGTGGCCCACTTGTTTTTCACAGAGATAGTCAGGCAACATAGCTTGCCTAAGTCCATTGTATCCGATAGGAATGTGAAATTTATAGGGCACTTTTGGCGCACCTTGTGGAAAAATATGGACACACAGTTAATTTTAAGCTCTTCTTATCACCCACAAACTGATGGACAAATGGAAGTGGTAAATAGGAGCTTGGGAAACCTGCTACGAAGAGTTGATCAGGGAAAATTCATGGATGTAGGATTGTGTACTTGCCTAGGTGGAGTTTGCTTACAATGACTCACCCAATCACAGCACGAGATAAAATCCTTTTTAGATCTTATATGGCATGCATCCTCGCGGAGTGCATGATTTATGAGATCTAGGACAATAGGAAAGATGGAGTGTTGATGGGGAAGATTTTGCCAAACCAATGAATGACCTACACAAGCAAGTAAAGATGAAGTTGCAGGACAACAATCAAAAGTATAAGCAACGAGCAGATCTGAAGCGGCAAGAGGTACAGTTTAATGTGGGAGATGAAGTCCTTACACATTTTCATAGAGAACATTTTCCTAGGGGTGAATACAACAAACTGAAGTATAAGAAGTTTGGCCCTTGTAAAATTCTACATAAATTTTCAGCCAATGCTTATGAATTGTAGTTGCATCCAGGGATAGGCATATTGCCCATCTTCAATGTGGTAGATTTGTTTCCTTAGACTGTCAGTCCTGAAGACGACAGTTCAACACGGCCTACATGGGACACACAGGAGGGAAGAAACACTTGGATGAGACAAATGCCATCAGCTCAGCCCCTTGAGATCAAGAGTATCCTCGACACTTAGGTGGCCAAATTCACTTGGCAGAAGGAATACCTACAATATCTGGTCAAGTGGAAGAACCATCCCATTGAGGACAGTTCATGGCTTGACGCCAGAAAATTACAGCAGGCAAGTTATTCAGTCGAGGAGCTCATGGACCGGAGCCATGAATCTTTTCTTATCCCAGGAGCCTGATGCAGGAGCATCCAACTGAGGGTGTCGTGGCTAGGGTGTTTGGTCTTAGGTTACACTCATTTTTCAGTTTCATTTTTAGTAGTTGGTTGAAATAGTAGTCAAGAACATTGCATATTTAATTATTTAGTTAATGGAAATTAGGGACATTATGATAGGGAAAAGTTGTCACAACCACCTTTTCTTTATAGTTTCTTTTCTCTTTACATTATCCTTTCAACAGAGCAAGAAAACATTAAAACAATTTTCACAACTATGTAACTACAAAATGTAACAATAAGCAGTTGTGAGAAACTGGCTCAGAAAAGTACAAAAGAGACAAACTCATATTTTGTAAGGGTTGGAATAGAGAGACAAGAATAGAAGAAAGAAAATTATAATTCCATTCTATGTAAAACCATTTGTATCTACCTGCAGCCTCCACTATTATCATTCTCTTTTTAATTACTGTGCATTTAGACCAAAACAGAGAGTTGAATTTCATTTAGAATTATAAATCATTCCTTCCTAAGAAACCACTGTGAAAGCTGACAGAACAGAGTTACGAACTCACAGAAGAACAAGGAGTCTACAAGCAGAAGAAAAACTACAATTCCAGATAGTCAAGTTCCAAGCCCACGAGGGACGAACCAATCACACGGAGAAACTACCGCAAATCAGCTCAGCGTAAAAACCCAATTGCAAAGAACATCCAGGTAAAATCATAACCATTCATCTAATTCTTGCTGCTTTGTTTCAAATAATATGTGAACAGACATTTAAGTTACAAAACATTTCGAAATAGTTCGATGCTAAAATAGAACGAATCCCAACCAAGACCAACAAATACAGTCCCAGGGTTCGAAACCCTCAACAACTACAAGACTGCCAAGAGCCATATACAAACAGTACACCAGAAGCGTAAACCAAAGCGGCCAACAACCAACAGAGGGTGAGGCTCTCAGAGCCTAACAAATCACCAAAAAACACAAGCACAAGAACCTAAGTTTAAACGTTGATAGCACTGAGACAAATGACAGAGACTAGGAGCAACCCTACCGGGTTCTCAAAGTGGTGATAGTCGACTAAGCATCCGTTCCAAGCCACCCAGCACCTGGAGACACGGCAGGGTATTAACTAGTGGGTTCATAACAGTTTGAGAATGAAAAAATAACAGGGAAGAGGGTTTGGTGACTCACCGAAGGAGCAAGCAGCAACAACATGGAGAAATCGTAACCAGGTCGCAGCCACAAAGGGGAATTCCTACTCACAAGGAGCAAACACCCTCAGTAAAGATGGAAAGGTGACGAAAGGAAATGTAATAGGGAACGGAGGGATTACCTTACTGAACAGAGCGAGGAACCAGTCCCTTGTGACCACAACCTACAAGAAACACACACAAAAGGATCCTCAGTTAACCAGAAGTGCAAATGAACCAGCATCTAAACCAACAAACAATAAGAGTAGAGAGAGAGCCGAATAGTCTCAGAGCAGGAGAAATCCCTTAAGGTAATAAAAGCCGGAAAAAATCATTCACAACAAACCTGAGAAGAACCAACCGAGCAGCATACTAGGAAGAGCAAGTGTAGCTATTAATCGATGACAGAGAAACCCTGCTACAACGCAAAACACAATTGACAGCCCTCGACATTTCCACATATATCAAACAACAAAACCCTTGTCGAGAGCAGAGAGCACTCAAATGCAAAAGTGGTGAATGAACGCGAGATAGAGGAGTAAAGGCCGAGCGCAGGAGTGAGGAAATCGAGAGCGAGGACAAGTGTCCCCTCTCGCCTACCAACATACACAGTCATTAAACATGCCATCAACTAAAAAATAAATATCCATTGCAATCATATGGTTAGTGTTAATCAAGTGTGATAATTGTTATCCGCTTGCCTAATAACATTTAAAGATTTGTTAATTCGTAGGCCCAAGGGCTGGGTCCCATCAAGGTCTGAATCTCTGAATCACCCTCTAAATTTTGTGTCTATATACAGCTCTCACACAAAAAGATTCAAGTTTGGCACAATAAGTTGACAATTGGTTATTTTTATGTGTGGAAAATTCATTAGAAGTTTATGCCTTTAAATAGGTTACATTAGAGAAGAATACCATGGGGAAAAACATAGGTTGTGAAAATCGTGAGTCAAAATATTTACATAAAGGTAAACTGACTATTTTATTTTAATTAAACAATAGATCCATATTAACACTGGATCTATCAAATGCCCAAAGGAATCAAATCTCTGGAGGTGCTAACCTCTTTTTTGAGTCAAAATTTGAGGAAATGTTTGCACCTCACTTATTGGATCCCTCTTGATGTTTGATAAATCCTGGGTTAAGATGGATCTTAATAGATCCTGGGTTAAGATGGATCTAGGTTGGTTTTAGTGTTCTACGGTCATATAAAATTTGATCATTTTAAATATGCTAAATATGTCTAAATAAAATTAATGTTTACATAAGGATAAACTAACTATTTTATTTTATAGGGTACATGAGAGAAGAATATTGTGCAAAAAAAAAAAACTATAGATTATAAAAATGGTGAGTCAAAATTTATCATAGGGGTAAATTGACTATTTTTATTTTTTATTTTATATTATTATTTCTGTTTATTTATTGTTTTATTTTGTTATTTTTTGTGTAATTATATGATTCAAAATGTTTTATTAATAATTATAATCATTAAATTTTATTATTTTTATGTATTTTAACGAATCCAAAATATAATATTACATCTTTCACATACTAGACTAGAGATTTTTTTTAATTTAATTAAATTTAAATTTTTATATAATTTTATCTAGTCAAAATGTTTAAGAAAAGAACATTACAACATTCACTAACTTCAACCATAAATTAAATTTTAAAAATAATTAACATAAATATTCAGGTAACTTGAGACTAATTAGGAAAGCTACTATGCAAATTCTTAGAATTATGATTTATTATGCAAATACACTAACTTCAACCATAAATTAAATCTTAAAAATAGTTAAGATAAATATTCACGTACCTTGAGACTAATTAGTAAAGTTACCATGCAAATTCTTATAAGTATGATTTACTATGCAAATTATTATCTATGATTAATTTAGAAATGCTAATTTAACTATAAAAATAATGCGAAAATTAATCATGAATATTTATTTAATACGTTTTTTTAAATAATAAAAAATATTAAAAAATTACAATTAAAGTATGATTTTTTTAAATGGATGTGTTGCATCTTTATTTAATAAGATGGTTAAAGAGGTTTAATTGAATAAGAGGCTTATTTCGCTCATATTTAAAGTGGAAAATAAATATAAGTTAAAGATAGGGAGGATCATGGAAAAAAATAAAGAAATGGGAAAAGGAAAAAGCTAAAGAAAAAATGGCAATTTCATAAATATTTATTATTTTATATTTAGGGATATAAAATAAAATAATTTAAAAAAAATGGAGAATTATACTATTGTTTTGGGTAATGATCCTAAACAGGAATGTAAGTGATATACAAAATATGCAAACAATCCAACAATTAGAACAACAAAATATACATTAAGCACCTATGGAAACACTGGAAATAGAGAATTGCTGAGCCATTTTATTACTTCTTCAGGAGAAAAATACAATAGTGAAATATGATGGTGCACCTAGGCTTGTCTCAATGGACAAGCTCAACAAAACCCAGGTAAGAAAATTCTGAACTGAAGGCTGCTACAACTGTTGCAGCAAACTAAACTGCACTGCCCCAGAAAACTACTATGTCTACTGACTTCGAAGGGCTAGAATCACTTCTTCTCATGCTCAGAAAATTATGAGATTTCAGATCCTTGCTCCTTGGCCTAAACCCAGAAAAAACCCACGAAGGGATTGGCCAAATGTTGACCTCAGAATTTGGCCCAAATTCTCCTTAGCTCCTGTAGTTGCTAGCTAAGTTGGGACCCTTGTTTGACCCCTTAGATCTGCCCTGAAAATTCTATAAAATTAGGACTGTGATCCTTGTGCAAAACGCAGAAAAACCCAGAAATGTTTTCCCTTAGTTCCCTCCTTCAAAAATTGACCTTTCACAGCTTGGCCCTCCTCCAATTTCGAATTATGTTGTGGCTAATCTTGTCAATATTTGCTCTCCCAACTCCAGAAATTCTCCTCAAATGGCCCTCCAAGAGATCTCCTACTTCTCTTGGCCATCTCCAACTCTACAATTCCTTCTTCCAACTCCCACGTGAGCCTAGTGGTGGCTCGCTGTGTAGGCCCTGGGTAACTCTAAATCGAACTATTGGAATCCTAGCTCTATTGGCTCCAAAGCTCACAAGAAATGTTGACCCTTTGTTTCTCTCCCAATCCTCTAAATTTCCTGGCAAATTCTTGATCACTAATAGCTCCAAACTCCCTATGCGTATTCTCCAGCTAGCCAGAAATATGCATTCCCTATTGTGGTTGAATGGTAGTGATGTACACACTCCTAGAACTCCTGAAATACTTAGGGAACTGCCTCTTTAGGGTGGGCATGGATGGTCCCCTGAAGTAGAGGTTGAATCTCCCACTTGAGAGATTCATGGCTAAACAGTCGTTGACTCAGCTAAACAACAAAGTGACAGTCAAGTAATTTTGATTGCAAGGTGTAAGAATGAATCCAAAATGAGAGTTGCTCCCTCCGTATAACTCCTTAGGCCTCCCTAGCCTCATGTGGGCCCCTCCATCCACCTATTCGACTTTCCCTCCAAGCTATTTGAATGGTCCAATTCGAACTCCCATGTGGGTGGCCCCCACATTCCACTAGCAACCAAATAAAGTTGAATTGCCTCCTAAGTCCCTAAGTCGAAAATGATGGGTTCTCTTCCTCAGCCAAAATTGTGCAAAATTGTGTAGCATCACCCTATTACAAATATATTTGAGAAGGGACATGACAGTCTTACTGTCCCAAATGTTTCTTTCCCTCAAGCAACCTCAAAGCTGGGTGCTCCAAAATGTGCTCACCTTCCCAAGTGGCATCTGCATCCGGTAAGCTCCTCCATGCACCAAAAATCTCTTGTCCTCAAGCAATACCTAGGCAAGCATCCTCTCTAATTGTTGCTCCCCATTGTCACTACAAAATGTTCTAGGGTCCCATATGTTCCACTGGATCATACCTGACCTCTTCACTATCCTGATATCAAAGAATCGTTCAATACCAGGATCCCAGGCAATCCTGTCCAACATGAATCATCCCTCACTCCAATCACTATCCTGCCTGGTGAAAGTACCAGAAGTCCCCTGCTCCATCAGTGACTTGCTAAAGCCAAATGGAAGATTTGTATGATCTCCTCCTGCAGTAGCCGATGCATCCCTGAAGGTTATTAAGTTGTGAAGAGTTGTGATGCCCCAATTCCCTGCTAGTCCCATAGTGGTGCAACTATGTTGACCCTGCGCTACTCTGACTATGTCATACTCCCCATCATGCATAGTCAATATCCTCCTCCCTTGGAACTCAATGGTGGAATATTGAAAGAGGCGAGACACATCCTCCCTGGGCATCTCCATTGCACCAATGCCTACCATCCAAATCTAACTTTGAACCTATGCAGCAACAGAGAATGTTTGCCTCCCCATATGATGAAACCCTCTGTGAACCCCCATGTGTCATCCTAAGAGCGAACTATATCATTCTCAGCCATGACTCTGCTTGTCACTAGTGATCTATCAATCAATTGAATCCTTGTATCCCATAGCCAGACCTATTGTGACATAGCCATGTCAACCGATGGAATCCCTCTGGCCCTCGTCTCTAGTCCCTGCATGTGAGCACTATATAGGTTCCATATATTGTGGGCTAATATGATGCATGGTAATCTACCCTGTGCCTGCCACTGTGTAGTACCGATGATCACCGAAATCCATGTGTGCCAAAGAGAAACCCCCTGAATGCAACCAAAAGATGGGTATCTGATACTCGTAATTGACTTAGGGTATGTGGATCCCTCCTATCCCTGCCAAGCATCTCCCCTGGGTCTGCCATCCGCCCTCTCAATAATGTGCCAATATAAGGTCTGGAGCTTGGACACATACTGGGAAACTACCTCAGTCGTACCCAGTATCCTCTGATCATGCATGGCCCCGAAATGCCCTCAGAAAAGAGTGACACATGTCCCTCGTGACTAGTTCCCTAGATGTAGGTTTGGTGACGAACGATATGCCACCCCTGTAGATGATCACCTCATCCCCCAATATGTGGCTGTCAAATAACACAACAACCCAATGCCACCACTGAAAAGTCTCCCCCCTAGTGCGTTGAGTGTCACCCAAATATCTCAGGTGAGCTTGTTACACAACATTTTGTCACTATCCCTATACTCCCCTTTCCACGATCCTGGAGGTCCTCTATAGTGAACTCTACATTCTTTCCCATCATGAAGAAACTCCCATTATGTCCTTCTTCATGAGTAGAATGATTCCCTTTTGCATCATTTCCCAAGAATCTTCCTTTTATCCCAGTTTACAAGACCGACGCTAATGACCATTTCCTCCTCGCGCTGATTTGCAGAGGTTAAGACCAGGACTAGCACCGTATGGTGCTACTGATCCTTTTCTCAGTCACACCGATCATCTTTTGGAAAGTTTTTTAAATACGGAAGTTCGGTAAATGTTTGAGCTGGATGGAGCCAAGGAAGTCAGTTTGGGCTCCTTTCCCCTATTAGGATGGAATCAATCCAAAAGATAAGGCCTTCTCCCATGATAAGAGGAACCATCTCCCCTCTATCCAAGCTATATAAACCCCTCCTTTTAAAAGCTACACTGGTTTTTAATCTTACTATTTTTGGAGCTTGAATAATCAGCAAGACATCTATAGCTTGTAGCTCTCTAGTTTATGTTTGACGGAGAATAGTGTGTTTGGTTTGGTTTGAGACTAAAGGGAAGAAGCCTTAAAACTTCTATTGTTGAGGCTATCCATGAGATGCTAGCAAAAGTGTGGGAACCCAGATACATTGGAGGAGACCAACAATGTCAAGGCATTGGTTGTAATCTCTTTCTGAACTTATATGAATACAACTATTGACTAATTTCCTACATCAAAGTGTGATCTTATATATGATGGCTTAATGTTACTTGACCTGTTAAGTAGGATGAATGCAATTTGTATGCTATCATGTTTGTTGTTGTTGTTTGTTTTCTTTTTTGAAGTATTCGAAGGAAGGAAACCAAAAGTAGCTGGAATGAGGAAGCAGGATCATCACCAAGAAAAATAGCGTTCTAAGAGGTAGGCCCTCTTATCTTATTCTAGCTTAATGAAGTTTTCCATAGATTGTTTGTTTGTGGCTAGACTCACTCTCCTGGGCTAGAGGAATTGTTTGTGTCCACACTAAGAATTTACCTGCACCACAAATTTTTGACTCCACTGGCGAGCCAATCCTTCTATTTGATTGATTGTCATTTTATGGTTTCATGTGAAATTTTCTAGTAGTCACTATGTCCCTTTAATTTTCTCTGTTTTCCTGGTTTACTGCTCTAAATCTGAAATTTATAGTGGCAAGTCTAGTTTTAGCCTTCGAAATTTTTTATTTTTTTCCTTGAATCCTCAATCAACGCATTTATTTTTCTGACAGTCACGTCGATCAGCGCGAGCTTCTATAAAATAGTCACACCGACCCACTTCTGGTGCTTTTTGTCAATTAGGCAGTCGTGTTGATTCTTGTAGGTGAAGATCAGGGTTTCTCCTAGATCATAACCAGTGTGCCCTTCCCTCTTGATTTCTGCCTCTTAGCTTGTTTTGACTGTGTTCTCCTTGACTAGAAAGCTTCATTAGCATGGGCTATATGCTTGTTTTTTCCACCTTTTCTTCACTTGGTTTCTTGAGTCTTTGGATGGTTTGTAGCCCTGGGGCATCTAGGTCATCATCCATTCAGTTGTTTGTGTGCTCAACAAGTCAAGTTGTTGGTTAAGTTGCTTGCATTTCATTTTTAGTCCTTTGTTGCTTTGATTTCCATTTAACAAGTTTGAAAAGTTTCGTTTGTTGATTAAGCATCTATTTTCAGGCATAGATCACATTGCCCATCTTGTTGTTGGTTGAGTCTTGGCATCATTAGTTTGGAAGGAATTATCTTTTGTGCTTTGCATTTGTTTGAAGTTGATTGTATTGAAAAAATTTCATTGAAGTGTTTGTGAAAGATTCATTTTATCATTTCATTGAAAAATACATAATTCTAGTTTGTTGCATCAATATGTTACATTAGTTAGCATCATTGAAGACTAGAGTTGCATCATCATTTGTATTGGAAAATAAATGAATTTTCTTTACTATTGAAAGGACTACTTGAAGTGCGTTTGATAGGAAAGATAGGAATTGGAATGGTTTTTCATTATTTTGTTTTCAAATAGCGAAGTAGTGAAAAGGTCATTTTGCTTTCAATTCCTTGTTTGTTGCATTAATTGTGTTTTCTACTCTCATTAGTGTAAAAAATTCATTGAACTGAAAGGGTCTTGTCTCATTTAGCTGCATATAGGAGTTTTTCGAGTCACATTGATAAGGCATGAAAACCGAGACATAATTTCAAGATAAACTTTAAAATGTATTCAATTAACCCAAGTTACATTTGAAACATAAAGATCACATTTAGAAGGTCTAGGCTAGAGACGTGTTCCGACGTCTTTAAACCTAGCAACTGTCGTTTGCTTCGGCACTAGACAACGCTAGTACAGACTTGTGCTCCCCGTACTGTTGTGTATATAAAGGGATACCCCACTAGGTTGCAATCCTTTATTCATAGGAAACCAAGTCCATTGCCTTGTGAACGTGATACACCGAACAAAACATTTGGGGAGACTGCATGCTCATACTTCTTGTTTTGCTGGGAGGTATTCTGCAGCTCACGATTACCTGGTAATCATTCTTTCCTAGGTTATCTTGAGTAGTCATTTTGATCTTTTTGACTCCCTAAATACAAAAATATCATCCAAGCACTTATCCTTTCAAGCTTGTTTCAAACTGAAAGTGATAGAGTCACCTTTGCTTTTTTCTCGACTCTTAAAACATGAAAAAGCACCAGTTTGCTTTTGCATCTTAAAAAATTGTTTCCCACGATCATATAAATTTCATATTAGTCTTTTCTAAACCACATCGTGAGTATAAATTTAAATAAATTTGAAAAGTCTTGGAATAAATATCTCTCTTCTGGTTAATTGAGACAAAGTCATTGTGGCTGAACCATCAGGTTCACCTAGTTCCTCTTCCTCTCCTCTATATGAAATATCGTCTAAGGAGCCTCTTCCTAAATTTCCAAAATCACTTGAGGACCAAGGCATTGAACTTGGAATTGTTCTGAGCATTCAACCTTTGTCATCTCATCCTCCTCCTCCCTCGGATACTGCTTCACTTTCTGACATTGGCCTAGAATCTCTGTATAATACTATTTAGACTCCCAAGAGTCCGCTAACTTTTGAAGGTCAGATTGGATTAGTTGTTTATCCTCTGAATCCTTTGTTCGATCCTGTTGTGATATCACCGTAGTGTCCATATAGTCTGTTATCACTCAGGTTGTTCCCTTTGACTCCCAAGGGAATACGGCCGAGGTAACCACAAACCAGTCTTTGGACTGCAGGTCCTAGCCTACCAACAGTCAGAGAGGGCTCTCTCTTCAGGATTTTAAATTTGTTTAAGGGGTGATTTTAGGCTAGATATGAGGCACATGGGTTTGATTTTATTTTGGATTTTTGATTGATGGGGTGGTTGATCTTATTCAAACTGAGTTGACATGCAAAGAGTAAGAAGTTCAAACCATTGGGCATGGAGTCATGTCTGTGAACTGAGGTGTGTTTTTTCTCTAGTAAAAGAGGGAAATATGGAGCAGGATAGCCACACATGGCACAATGATTTTATGCTGGAACAAGAGTGAAATGGAAGTTAGGGAACGAGAGGCAATTAAGAATCTCTCATTCAGCCAAAGAGGGAAAGTGGATGAGTGATATCTGGGAGCAATGAAGAATTCCCAGAGAGCATTCGTATGTGAAAGGCACAGTTTAAATAGGCGCAATTAAGAATGCATATTCATCACTGTTTCAGAGGAAAACATGGAAAGTTGCAAGAATTGAGCACAGAGGGCATGAAAACCTATTCTGGTCTATTCTTTTTTACTGCAACTTAGATTATGATATATATTTGATACAGCTATGTATGAACTGATAAACAAAGGGAGGGACAACTTATTGAACCATGAGCAAGCACGAGAATTCCATACCAATTTCTTCAGCCATTGAAAGCACAACCAGCCAGTTCAGATACAAATATTCCAGCAATCTTTGATTACAGAAGTCCTTAAATATTTACAGTGTAGCTCTCAGAATGAGAGATCAACCAAATAACCCACCAACCCTTATTACATTGTTTAGGGTTGTATTTATAGGTAAAATATCTACAACAAAGATATGCTAGAAGATATTTTTCAGGAAGTAAATGCAGTTAACCTAACTTGTCTTATAAGTAATGAAAATATCTATCTAATGCTACGTTGGGGCAGCTGTTTCAAAATGTGGCTATCTATCATCCTCTGGCAGCTCTGCTTGTCCAATCTGCAATTGATGTGCCTTTCACTTCTCACCTGCACTTCTTAGTCGGTTATGCTGCTCTTAGGTGACTGTGATTCCCATTTAATTTGTTATGATTCGGTTTTAATGGCCTGTGACCCTGTCCTGGTATGCATTGATTTGGTTTGGATGGTCTTTAATGCTTTCCTGGCTCTGATATGGTCGATCTGATACTCTCTGCCGCTTCATTGATACTCTCCGCCGCTTCATTGTTTCTCTCTGATTGAATAGGGGCTTCTTCCTCTCTCTGATGTGGTAAAAACTATTAAATTGCCCCTTTTCGGCCCTTTTACGGAAAGAACAGTGACTGAGAAAAAAGATTCCCCAATTTGGCCTATTTTCCGTAGTGATGCACGATTAGCACTAAGTGCTAATCACGCATTGAAAACTGCCTCAGAATTTGATTCCGGGCCTCTGAAGCCTCAATTTCGCTCTTGCGCGTTTTTCTTTCGGCGGATGACGTCAGTGGTACGGCGGATGACGTCAGCGGTATGGCGGATGACGTCAGCAGTGGGACCCAGTACAGATGATGACATCAGCAGGGTGACGTGGCAGGGTGACTGGTGAGGTGGCGGCATCGTCATGCGGCGAAGTGGCAATAGGGGAGGGCGGTAAGCGGTTTACTTCAGACCGCTTTTGGTATGGGGGCGGTATCTGTCAAGGGCGGCCCGACGCAATGAAAAGCCGCCAAGTTTCCTGAGGTACAACGGTGAAACCGTCGACCATCGGGCACTATTGTGCCATCATATAAGGGCATCTGATATGCATGAGGGCCGTCGGATTTTGGAGAGACGATCCGACGGCAGACGGGAGGGGAAGATGAGCGGGGTTTAATCAAAATGCGCGCGCGATAGGTGTTTGATTATTCGCGGCGGGGGTGGGTTTTAGACTTTAGGTTTTGAGGGTTTGAATGCGTGCTCGGGGTGGGGTGTGGTTTGGTTATTTATTTAACCAGAGGTTAAACAAATCCCAGGGGAAATGAACGCGAAAGGGCTAATACTAAGGCCCCAAATGGACCTAGTATTTCCCTGACTTTTGTTATTAGGCTATAGTTGCCATAGGGTGGGATATTAAATATTTTTGGGTTTTTTATATAGTTTTCACATAGTAGGGGATAGAGGAATGACTTGGGGAGCTAAATAATAAGGTCAGGAGTTAGTATGACTTGGTGGAGCGAAAATGTAGGGGGAATGGTGAATTTGTGCAAAGATTATTTTTACACAAGAAATGTGGCTTCCTTTCACTTAAGCCAATTCAGATGTCAACTTGGCTTTTAATCAAAAATGGAATGAAAAAGGGACTCTCGGGCAGATCCCAAGGTCCTTGAGGGGATGTTAGTAAATGAGTTTGAGGAAGTAAGAAGAGAGGGGAGTTAGAGATGCCTTTCCTGATCTGTTCAACATGAGAAAGTGCCACCAAAATGTGATCTGGGTAGATATGACACTTGAAAATATGAAATGGATCACATAGCTTGATTTCTGCAACCACAAAACTACTTACCCAGCCTACTTTACCTAGCAATTTTTCTTCTTTTGGTTTGGGTGCACTTGAGCTAGCAAACCCAACTTTTCAACCTTTTTTCTTTTATTTACTGTCCTCCTACCTATATCTACACTTATGCCATCCAGGGGCTCAGATTAAGCTGTTGAGCACCCTTGCTTCTCTACCTATCTAAAAATATGCCCAGATTAAGCTGTTTGGACAAATAATGATTCTCTATATTCTATAACAGGAAATTGAAACCTAGGGAGACCAAGATTAAGCTATTTGGATCTCCCTTTAATTGAAGATTCTTCAAAAATGGAATAACTCCTCAAAATTTGGAATACAGCAGGGGCATTTGGGCTGGCAGACCCTCATGGATACTTCTTTGGCCTGAGTATCAAATATGGAACATTGCAGCCTATAGAGCATGACATATTTAGCATGTAAAAATGTCAATCATGAAAGATGAACACCTGCTATGAGCAGGAGGCTAACATAGTCCATACTGTCAGCCGAGTATTCCTTTGGAATTATCCCCTCGAACATCTTTGGTAGTCTGTCATCGTTTGTTTTCAACCATGGAATCTGAAGGCTAAATCCCAGTCTCCTCTCCGAGTCACTCGGAGGTTTCCACACCATGCATTGTCGAGGAACAGGAATATCCTTTCCCTCCTGAAGGTTACCCTTACACGGGAAGCATTCTGACCAGTGTTCATCCTGAATTACCACATAATTACGTGACTTTAGCTCAGTTGGTTTCAAGTAAGCATAGTGCCTCATCGCTATATCACAACCCTATCTGGTCATCTTGAATTATGCCTACCTCAGGTCCATTCATTCAGAACCTGACCTCCCAACTGATGGTGCATTCTATAGTTACTTAATTTTTGGTGCAACCCATCGTTCTGAATCCGCTTGTTTCGTTGAGTCAAGTAACCTGTTTGGTTCAACCGATGATCTCGAGTCATGTCTCTATCAATTCTTCGTTCCCTCCAGTAAGTGGACAGGCTATGCCACCGCCTGGGGGTCAAATTCTGAATGTTTCTATGATTTCTGGTGCAACTAATGTGAGTGTCTCACAAATTCACATGGTTGGGATGAACCAGCCCTCTTTTGGTGCCATTCTAAACCCTGCTGGTTCTACTAGATCTAGTAATGTCTAGTACCAACAACCAAACCCTCTTGGCCCATCTGGGTCAAGTGACGTCCAGTACCAACAGTCCTATGTGGTTCGGGTTTAACCAACCTCCTTATGTTCCATATGGTTCACAAGCGATGGTTAATCCACCTTACATCCATCATCCTGGACCTTATGTTTAGCCTGGTCCATCCGCCGCACCTCGTGGATATGGCTAGATACAGTTTGGGAACTTTCAAGGTGTCACTTCAGGAACTATTCAAGTATCCTTGCAACAGTAAAGCCAGCTTCTACAACAGCAAAGGTAGATAATGCCACAGCAAGGACAATTGAAAGAACAACAGGGGCAACCGTTACAACTGTTGCAGCAAACGTGTAGCCACAAATGCAGTATGTTCAACAATCCTCCCAGCCTATGTCCTTGCAAAGTCATCCTCTGCAGCCGCAGCGACAACCTTTACAGCCTCAAGACCAACCCTTGTAGCAATAAGGTCAACCTGGGAAGCAAAAACCTTTATACTCATATCAATAGGGTCAACCTTTGCAAGGTTAGGGTCAAGGTCAAGTCCTGCAACAACAAGCCCAAAATCCTTTTGTCCAAGGGCAACAGGTGAAAAATCCTTATGTCCAAGGGAAGTAAGTGCAAAACCCTTTTGTCTAGGGGCAACAGGTTCAAAACCCTTATGTTTAGTGGGCATCAGATGCAAAATCCATACGTCCAAGGTCAATAGGCTCAATAACCTTTTAACCCGTATGTTGCTTAACAGCAGCCTATGGTTGGACAGTTTCAAGGCTTTCAAGGTCAAAATCCTCGCTATGGGCAAGGTAACCTACAATGGGGGAAAAATAAAATGCCATGTGGACAAAACCCTCCACTATGGGGACATAATCCTTACCAATAGGGATGGGTTCTGCCGACAAGGATCGCTAATTGACCTCAAATGCCTTTCAATACCCAATTTTCGTTCTTAGATACAATGGAGTTGCCAGATGTGTCTAGGCTCACAAATGACCCAATTATTCATTCACCATATTGGCCTCTAGTTCCATCCAATATCCCGAGCGATTGTTCGAAGTTTGAAGGAAAAGTGAAAGAGGATCCACAAGCCCATGTGATGACATATCACCTCTGGTGCTCCTTGAATTCCTACATTGATGACTCCATTCGTCTTCAACTTTTCTAACAAACTCTTATAGGTGCTATAGTAGAGTGGTGTATTAAGCTACCTTGAAATACCTATCATAACTTTAACACTCTCGCCATGGCCTTTCTCACACATTTCCAGTTGTCGGTTCACTATGAAACTGGCACCCATATGCTAACGTCGCTCAAGCAAGATACTGCGACCCACATCTCCGATCACATCCATCAATGGAGACGTAGGTGTCGTATGATTAAGTTTGAGATTGTTGATCATTTTTTGACCGAGTGGTTCACCAAATAATTCGTCAGTGAAATTGCTAAGGACATTGCTATGGGTGGATGCGTCACTGAGGAACAAGCCATCACGCGTGCCCAGTATCTGGAACTTGTCTATTCACAATCTGGCACGATATATGATATGTCACCTGATGCGCCCAAACCATCATCTGATCTAGTAACATCTAAGTCTCCAACTACACCTCCTGTTGATGGAGTAATTGGTTCAGTGACTCAAACCCCCACCAAATCTTCTTCGAAACAGAAGTCGATCTCCAACACTGCTTCCAATGATTCCTCTCACAATTCACCGGGCCCTAATAAAGCCTCAGAGGTTCACACTGTATAGTTTACTGCAGTGGACAAATCCTCTAAATGTAAGAAGAAAGGCAAAGGCAAGGGGTAAAGCTGATGCCTTGAAATAAGGCCCTCCTAAGTCGTCTGCTGGTGATGCTTCCCAACAGAAGCCCAAATATCCATGCCTCATCTGTGAGGAGGATCAATATACTAAGGATTGTCCCAAATGATCCGAAGTTATTAGTTTGCTCAAAGGGACCCCGACTGTCCTAAAAGAGCCCTTTCCATCCCAGCAGACCCAAATGGTGGACCAGCCTCAGTCATTCACTTCCTCAGGTTCATAAGTGTTCATGATGAATACACCGATTAACGTGGCTACCAAGTCAAAATATTACCAAACTCCTACCCCGACAACAAGGAAAGAGAAAGAAGGTACCCCTTCTTCTTCTACCCTTTCTAGTTCTGGTCCTCTCCATATAGAGCGACCTTATCCTGATTCCGCCATTCGACCACCTTCTCGAGGTCTGCTACGAAAGTCCTCGTACAATCCAAAAGCTCAAGCCGCTCAACATTATAACATTGTTGAAGATTTAGCTCAAGCGCCATTAAGTATGTCTGCTCTCGAGGTCCTTCATAGTTGTCCTTCTTAGCATAAAACATTATTGTCAGCTATTGGGGGTATTGATCCAAATGACTCTAATCTTATTTGTTTTAATCTGGAAAACCACGTTCCACATTTACTTCATTAGATTGCATTTCTCATTCAGGTGATCATAAATGAGAAAACCATTCATAGGGCTGTCATTGATGAAGGTGCTTCTACCTGCATCATGTTTGTCGCTTGTTGGAAGGCAATTGGTTCTCCTACTCTGAACCAGTCCCCTAACACTTTGGAAGAATTTGACAGGCGCGATTCGTGACCATTCGGTGTCATTCCCATCCTTGCCATTACTTTGGAGGGCAAGACAGTACACGTTGAAGTAGAGATCATTGACACTAATCTTAACTATAATATTCTACTCGGACGGAGTTGGACTCATGCCATGCATGTTGTAGCCTCCTCCCTTTTCCGCATGATTTGTTTTCCCCAATAAGGGAAGATAGTCACAGTCGACCAACTATCATTTTTTGCCTCTTCCTCCTCAGATGACAATGTTCCTTATGTAAAGCACACCGGTGCTCCTTATGAGAGTGTGGGGGCAGGACTCTTTAAAGATCCCACCTTGATGGGTATTTTTCTACTCCTGCCTCTGTATGTTGCCTTTGTCAACATGATCTCGGTCAAGTCTAATCCTTGGGTCATTCCCTCACCAGATCTTATTGATACATGAGGCGAGGTTATGCTGCTATGTCCTACCCAAATTAATTATGTGAAAATTGTTTCGGCTTCGCCTTCGGTATCCTTTGATCATCTTGTTTTGAGATCATCTCTGATGCATATTCTCAATCCTCGTGGCTTGGTTCTTTGGAATCCCCTAATCCCTTAGCCAAGACTTTTCTTTCTGATGAGAGTATCATGGAAGTTATGTCTTTGGAGGAAGTACCTTGGAACGACACTCATCATCGTTCCTCGTTCTTGCCTGGCCTGACGGTCATGTCTACTTGTCTTGAGAATTTCTCTTCTCAATTCCCAACTCTACCACTTCAGACACCGATCATGACTCATAAATTTTGGTCGGAAGGGAACATTGGTAACATTACCCAAACGATGTTGATCGATATTTCTGTCAAGCCTAGTATCGTTGAAAATGTCCATATCAGGGTAAGTTGTTCTCCATATGAGTTAAAGCTCTATACTCTTATGTTCCAAGAGTTCCAGGATGTTTTTGCATGGTCATATGAAGAAATACTCGGCATTGACCCAAGTATAGTCATGCACGAAATTCCGACTTACCCTCATGCGAAGCCCGTTCGCTAATCGCTTCATCCAATGCACCCTAGAAAAGTGGCCGCCATCAAGGGAGAATTTGAAAAACTTCTTAAATCTAGATTTATTTATCCAATCTCTCTTACAGATTGGGTGTTGAATATTGTACCAGTGACAAAGAAACAAGGCTCTATTCGTGTTTGCGTCGATTACCGTGATCTCGATCGTGCATGTATGAAAGATAATTATCCCACTCCCTTCATTGACTAGATTATTGATGAATGTGATGGGAGTGAATTCTTTTCCTTTATGGATGGTTTTTCTGGTTACAACCAGATAAACATTACGTCGACTGATCAAGATAAGACATCCTTTATCTGTCCGTGTGTAACCTTTGCATATAAAAAGTTCGCTTTTGGCCTTAAGAATGTTGGGGCTACATATCAAAGAGCGATGTCTTATACGTTCCACGACATTCAAAACATTGTTTAGCCTTACTTGGATGATCTCCCCGCTCATTCTGGTAAATACCATGATCATCTTGATCATCTTCAGAAAATTTTTCTTCAATGCAGACACTACAACATTCAGTTGATTCTGCATAAATGTGTCTTTTGCGTCAAATTGGGACGATTCCTCGGCTTTATCATTTCTAACGAAGGCATTCACCTCCTCTTAAAGTCAAGGCCATTGTTAAGTTACCCCCTCCATCTTCGTTGCATCAACTAGAGAGCCTGCAGGGAAAATAAAATTTCCTTCGTCATTTCGTACCGAACTGTGCTAAGCTAGCTTCAGGGTTCACCTGGTTGCTCAAGAAATGAACCCCATTTGTTTTGGATGTGACTGCCCAAAAGTCTTTTGATGACCTAAAAGTTGTCCTCATAAATTCTCCATTGTTGCACCCTCTGAATTATCATCGCGATTACTTCCTCTATCTATCTGCAGCCACTACTACCATCGCTATGGTGTTGGTACAAGATGATGACAAAGGCAATGAACATGTTGTTTACTACCTCAGTCGCAATCTCCTCGACACTGAGACGCGTTATGCTCATGTCAAGAAGTTGGCTTTGGCTACCATACAGGTTTTCCAGTGCTTTCGGCATTACATTCTTCTACGCACTACCACTATGATTTCTGAATGAAACCCCATGACCTACATCCTGACTTGTTCGTTGCTGGAGGGTAATTATTCTAAGTGGATTGTCATGCTCCAAGAATTTGATTTGGTGTTCACTAATACCAAATCTAAGACATTACTGGTCTTCGCTGAGTTTATTTTCTCCCTTCCCTCTGCTTCTCTTCCCACTGGTACTGATGAGTAGCTCTCGGACGAGACTCTTTTCCTGATTAGCACTCTTGACCCCTGGTACGATGATATCATCGTGTATCTCCATACATCCACCTTTCGGTCTGCGTTGACCAAGGATGATCGTCGATGCATTCCACATCAATCCCAACCTTACCGTATCATTGGAGATACTTTATACCGTGTCCGTGTTGATTCAATTCTTCGTCACCGTCTCACTCTTAAGGAGGCTGAGAGAGTCTTGAACGACTACCATTTTGGCACATGTGGTGGTCATCTATTTGGATATGCTACTGCTCAAAAATATTTCATGCTAGTTATTTCTGGCCCTCCATCTTCAAGGATTGCATCCTTGTTGTTCGCAAATGCCATGAGTGTCAAAATTATCAGCCAAAAATGCACGCCCCACTCGCTCACCTACACCCCATTATTATCGTCAGTCCTTTTGCCAAATGGGGCATCGACTATATGACATGTAACCCTTGTTCAACTGTGGGGCATGGTTATATTATCATTGCGGTGGATTATTTCACCAAATGGGCCGAAGCAATGCCTACATACTCTACAGACGGTAAAATGATGGCTCAATTTCTATTCAATCACATTATTTCCAGGTTTGGAGTGCCTCAGGCCATTATCACCGACCATGGCTCCCATTCTCGAGATTACATGATGGCTGAGTTGACTGCTACGTTGGGTTTGCGCCATGATGGATTAACCCCATATTACCCTCAGGCCAATGGCCAAGTTGAAGCTGTGAACAAAGTCTTGGTTATGATGCTTCAATGCACCATTGGGATGCACAAGTCAAATTGGCATCTCATGCTCTTTTCATCTCTGTGGGCTTACTGAACCTCGACCAAGGATGCAACTGGATTCACACCATTCTAGCTAGTCTACGGTCTAGAAGCAACTTTACTGATTGAGTGTGAAATTCCCTCACTCAAGCTAGTTGTTGAACTTCTCCTCGAGACCTCACCTTAGGAAGAGCACCTCTTGTATTTAGAATGACTAGATGAGATTCGTCGTCTTGCCGATTTGGTCATCAAATCGCAGAAAAGTGGGTCAAGTCCCATTTTGACAAGTATGTCTCTCCTCGAGCTTTTTTTGAGGAAGATTTGGTTCTTTTGTATGATTAGGCTAATGATGAGATGGGGGTAGGTAAGTTTGAATCCATGTGGCATGGGCCCTACATTGTTAAATGTGTGGGGCTTATGAGCTAATTGATTATGAGAGAAATCCCTTAGAAAAGCCCTGTAACTAGCTTTATCTCAAAAAAGTACTATGCCTAGGTCATCTTGCATGGCTACTTTTGTAAAATAGTATGTTATTCATTTTTGTGGAGTGTGGGTTAGTGTGTTTTTTTTCAAGCAACTTTCCTTCTTATTATGTTTTTACCTACTTTGCAGATGTCTGTGTCTCCTCACATCGGTTTTGTTGATGGTGCTTGCCGTAGTACCCGGAATCTATCATCTGCGACATGGGCCATTTATGACCCCCATGGTAATTTGATTGATCTTCAAGGTATTTTTTTAGGATGAACAACTAATAACATTGTTGAGTATAGCACAATTATCTAATTGTTGTTAGAATCTATTGCTCTTCACATCCGAGAATTGGTTGTCAACCTTGATTCACAACTTGTTGTTCTTCAACTCAACGGGGAATATTTCGTTAGAAACCCTCAGATATTGATAATGTATTTGTGTATTCATCTATTGGAGAGAAATTTTGATTACATTACACATCATCATATCCCTAGGCATATGAATACACTGACAGATGCATTAGCTAATTATGTGTTAGATAGACATTTGCGAAACATGTGCAAAATAAAAAACAAAACATTTGTACCATAGTAAGCAAGGTCATACATCAAAACCCCAAAAAAATATGTGTGTTCAACTACATTTGTGGCTCGCATGCCTAAAAAATGTAGAATATTATACATATGAACTACTCTGCATGGTGCTCATGGTAGCATGTCACTGCTCATACTACACGAGTGAGCAGTCGGCAGATCCAGTCTGATACCCCCACCATGTGCCTTTGATACTGGCGTGGGATGTCACCCACTCGGGCATACTCTGGGATACCTTGGGTCAATCCCTCGAGGTCCCACGTGATCTCCTCCTCATTATCGCTTCCTTCCTGATAAGGAGCGATATCAAACTATCGAGCAACGTGCCTCACAATGGGGGACATCCCGGCAGGATGCGCTGGTCCCACATCTGCATTTACAAAGTCGAAATGTCATGAATGCATGTATTTCAAAACCAATTAAATAAAAAATTTAAATTGTTTGTTTTTACCTCCATCTTCATAATCTTCTCCTTCTGGGAGCGGCATATCTGGATCACCACAAAAGTTGGTACTGCTATAGGGCCAATCCTCTACTACGATCATCTGACACCATATCCATGAAAAGAAGGCGGGCTTATATGAAATATGTTGGCCCTCAGTAATTCTAGGCATCAACGCACTCCAATGGACCATTTGTGGGTCTCGTGGCAATGGTGGTTCCACCTCAGCAAGCTGGTGGTGAAATAGTGGGACCCGCTCCAAAAAGAAGGTCATTAGAACAAAGCCATAGCAGAACTGCTTCAGGTTTCCTGCCTTGACTTTGGATAGCTGGTGCTTCATGTTTACCTTCATGGCTTCTGCCTAGTTGAAGATAGTGAGCTCCGTACAGTCTATACCATATTGAAACTTGGATTTGTTAGACTCATGTTGTGCCTGAGCCCCAGCCACTCTGTTGATGGTCAACAACAACACTTTCAGCACAAAATCCCGAACAGACATGATCTCTATCTTGCTTCTCTTTGATTTTAGTGCTGAATCGGGGTAGTGTTCTGTGAGAAACATGTTCACACTTGCCCCAATAGGCCTGGACCCATACAGATTGACTGGTTCCCTCTTTGGGATAGTCATGTGATCAAATAAATGTCAAAAGTTTCCAACTCAAACTCTTGGTCTCAGATCATAAAAACTTCTCGACTAACATCCCAAAGACTGATCAAATAGTGTAACAACTCGAGTTGAGCTCGAAGACCTAGTGTGAGGAAGAATTTGAGGAGCCCACAGTTCCTTAGGGAATTCAAGTATTTTGGATCTGCCATTCCCTGTGTATCAATGTCTTCATGCTCACGTTCCCTCCAATCAACCATTATTCACTATGATTTCCCTGCAAAAACCATACAATCAAGTCAACAATCATCCTTGGCTAAATAAATTTGGATGAAATCAGAGGAATTGGGGCAAAAACTTCAGAATTTTTTGTTCACGATGCTGGCGCACTTGACAGTGTTACTAACCCATGGTCAGCACGATTCCATGCCTAGAAATCGTGCCGACCAAGGGAGAATTTTTTTTGCTAAATCCTCCTTAAGTAATCCAAAAAAAGGATTAAAAATAGGCAAAACAAGCATAAAAATGTAGCTAAGGTCGCAGCTTTTACATGCAACTAACAGATCATCGAATGGCCTCCTGGATCTCCCGCAATCTGCTCCTGAAAATCTAAGATTACCACTAAATATTTTAATGTTGATTCCTTTGAAAGACTTTTTTGTGTCTTGATTTTAACCTTTACCTATTTGTATAGCATGTGCATCACTACACTCTAACCAGTCAGGGCCCTAAAATTGTCAACCTCTCCCATAGTATCTTCGTAAGATGTTGTTAAAAGCTTTTTTGAAATTGACAAAACAACACCATAATTTTCTTTTTTTGTTTAAATTATTTTATTTTATAGATTAAATATAAAATAATAACATATAAATTTCCCTTAATTTTTTTTAATCTTTTTTTTTCCTTTTTTTATGTTTTTCCATACTTTTCTTCCTTGGTTAAAATTTTTTTTTTCCACTTGAATATGTCAAAATCATCTCCTTATTCATTACTGGACCTCCTTAACCATAATTATTAAATAAAATTTGCAACACATCCATTAAAAAAAACATACCTTAATTATAATTTTTTAATCTCTTTTATTATTTATGTACTTTAATTATAAGTTTTTAATATCTTTTAGTATTTCTAAAATAACGTGTTAAATAAATATTCATGATTAAGATGGTTATTTTTATAATTAAATTTATATTTCTAAATTAATCATAAATAATAATTTTCATAATAAATCATAATTCTAAGAATTTGCATAGTAGCTTTCTTAATAGTCTCAGTTATCTGAATATTTATCTTAATTATTTTTAAAATTAAATTTATGGTGGAAGTTAATGTAATTTATAAAATTTTTTTTAAAATATTTGATCCGATAAATATATAAAAATAAATATAAAATAAATTTTAAAAAACTCTTATTAAATATTGAAATGGTAATTTACATTTTGACTAGTCAAAAACATATAAAAAAAAATAAATAAATAAAAAAATAAATAATATTTAAATTATTAATGACATTTGAATCATATAATACATAAAAATCAATAAGAAAAAAAAAAAAAAAAATAGATAAAAATATAGTCAATTATCTTCGTGATAAGTTTTGACTCAATTTTACAACCTATGGTTTTTTCACAATATTTTTCTCTCATGTAACCTATAAAAAAATAAAAATTAAAAAATTTAATTAAAAATGTGCCTCCTATGTCATTTCTACCAAAAGGCTTTTCTTAATTCATTATGCACCACAAAAGTGTGAATATAGAAGATAAAATAAAATAGTTAGTTTACTGTTATGTAAACATTAATCTTATTTAGACATATTTAGCATATTTAAAATGATCAAAATAATTAAATGTTCAACAAATTTTATATGACTGCATACAACTGAAACCAACCTAGATCCATCTTAACCCAGATCTATCAAGCACCAAAGAGGGATCCAATCTCTCGAGGTGCAAACAATTCCTCAAGTTTTGACTCATAAAAGAGGTTTGCACCTCTAGAGATTTGATCTCTCTCGGCACTTGATAGATCCGGAGTTAAGATGGATCTATTGTTTAATTAAAATAAAATAGTTAGTTTACCATTATGTAAATATTTTGACTTGCGGTTTTCACAACCCATGTTTTTCCCCATGGTATTATTTATTTAAATTTGATCTTATATTTCAAGTGTTAAGGAAACCTAATAAACAACCCATTATCATAGAAAAACACAAATATTATTATTATTATTATTTACAATTTACTTACCTAGAAGTTGAGTGAGCACAAAGAAGACTTAGAAATCGAGTGAAGAAGTTTAGAAAAACCTAGTAAAATGAACCCAATCCAACAATGGATTGCAACCGTTGTATTAATAACTTTTAGTTTTTTTATTTCTATGGTTATTTTCATTTTTATTTAGGTTGATATTAATTTTTATATAGTTATTTTTTGGGGATCTATGCCAACTCCAAGTTGAGCATAAATGAAATTACACATCGCCCTCATGCTAAACTATATAATGTGACTCTCGGCACAATCACTATGATGATGGTGGAAATGGTGTGCATTGAAAAAATTAATGTTTGTCTTGATGCAATGTGAAAAAAAACATGATATCCTTAATTGCATCATATCTAATGTCATCCAAACTTGCAAAAAGGAAAGATGGTGATATTAAAGATGACACCAAAATAATGTATCATAATAATATACATTATATTATTAATGTAATCTGTGTGTATCTTTGAGATTCTTCCTTACATGGATAATGTATTTTTTCTATTTCTATATTATAATGTATTAATTTTTCTTGTGCGATTCATATAATTCATGAATAATGAATTGTTTGATAAACCATACACCAATATCATTTTCCATTATGGAGATAATATTGGTGTATGGTTTATCAAACAATTCATTATTCATGAATTATATGAATCGCACAAGAAAAATTAATA